>CM040428.1:158371177-158588677 GCA_022702705.1 Papilionanthe hookeriana x Papilionanthe teres | reverse complement strand
GCCTCTTATTATGGAAAAAAGGCCTTATTACTGTTTACACTGCAACATGTTTGGTCACTCTATGGAAAGGTGTTATAGATTGAATCCTGATTTGAGGAGAAAACCCCAGGCTGCTGAGGATCCTCCTTTACCATCTATTCCAGTTGTTGGTCCCGAAATTCCTTTTGAGCCTGCTGGTCATGGGTCCCTGCCTGTTCCTGCCCCTTCTGATGATGAGCATGTTGTCCTTAATGAGTCAGAACCTTTTATTGTTGTTCAGGATAACCTTCCTTCCTTTCAAACCTCCATTGACCCCCCACCTCTGTTATTGATATCCCCCTGCTGCTCCTCCAGCTGTGACTGAACCCCTTGGTAATTCTGACCCTACTTTTTACCCCCCCTGACACTTCTCACCCTCCTCAGCCAACCTCCCCATCACCTCTTTATCCTGTTCTCCCACCTGTTACTGATTATCCTCCTCCCATTGATTTGCCTCAATCCACTATTAGTAGCCCAGTTAACTTTGAGATTCAATCTACTGAATTAATTGGGTTTTGGACTGTTCAACAGTCTAGGAAGAAAAAGAAATCTTTGGAGCTAAGAAACCTGTCCACTGACAATATTATTCTACCTTCCTCAGTTAACATTAACCAGCAAGTTTCTTCCATCCCTAGGCTAACTAGAGGTAGAAAAAGTGCTCCCAATGATTAATATGTTGTGCTGGAATATTAGGGGAGCTGAAGCTTTAGGTTCCCTTAATAGATTTGTGAACCTTAACAGGATTCACAGATTTTGGGCCTTTACTCTCTTAGAACCTATGGTTCAACATAATACTAAAAGAATCACCAACAAATTTCCTCACTTCAACTTTATAGCCAACTGTTCTAATAAAATTTGGTTCTTTAGCAGAAAAGAAATGGTGGTTAATGTCCTTCTTGAGCACCCCCAATTCCTTCACCTATACTTTCACATTGATCAGGTGGAAGGCTATGCCACTTTTATTTATGCAGGTTGTACCCAAACTGATAGGGAGGAACTTTGGAGCTCATTACACCAGCTCAGCCTTAGGTTATCATCTATTTGGATTGTTGGAGGGGACTTCAACAGTATTGCAAATCCTAGTGAAAAGAAAGGAGGAAGAGTGCCTGATATTAACAAAATGACTACCTTCTCTAATAACATAATTGGAGCTAACCTATTTGACTTGGGCTATGAAGGTTCTGATTTCACCTGGAAAAGAGGTAACATTTGGGAAAGACTGGATAGTTTCCTTGCTAACCTATCGTGGATCAACTTTTTTACATCCACCACAATTATTCATCTTCCAAGGGCTGGGTCTGATCACTCCTCCCTACTAATCAAGATGGCATTCCAGGGTCATAAAGGGGGCTCAAAGTTCAGATATTTAAATGTCTGGTCTTCACATCCTTCCTTCAGTAATGTTGTGGAATCATCTTGGCAGGAACCCCTCCCTCAGCTCTTTAAAAATCCTATTCTAAGGTTTAAAATGTTACAGAAAAGGCTGTCAAAGAAACTGAGGACTTGGAATTGGCAGGAATTTGGCAACTTACATTCAAATGTTAAATTAGCTGAAGAGTTAGTGAATCAATTAGAGCTAGCTAATATTGATGGCTAATCAGTGACAATGATTTAGTGGAAGCAAACCAAAAACTTCTGACAACAATTGATTTAGAAGAGCAATTCCTGAAGCAAAAAAGTTGTCTGTCTTTGGTTCTCACAAGGGGATAGAAACTCAAAGTACTATCATGCTGTCATAAACTACAAAAGGAAACTGAATGCAGTTACTATAATCAAAGGGGAGAGAGGGGAGTGGCTGACAGAACCCAAGGCTATTGTTGAGTCTACTGTCCACTTCTTCCAACAGCTGTTCAACCATGGCCCAACAATTACTCATTTACATCAACCTGAGAGCTTACCCAGGATTGATCCCAACTTTGCTGGATCATTTTTAACTACTCCACCTGAAGAAACAGAAATTAAAAAGGCTGTCTTTTCCTTAGATCTTTCCAAAAGAGCAGGTTCTGATTGATATACTGCTGGTTTTTATCAGACTTTTTGGGAATTCTTTTAAAAGGACCTCTCATTGGCTATTCAAAATTTTTTCCTTGGCACAAAATTGCCAAAGTACTTTACTGCTACTACTATTGTACTCATTCCTAAAAATAATAGCAAAGCATCTTGGAAGGATTTCAGGCCAATCAGTTTAACTACTATTTTTTCAAAGATAATTAGCAAAATCATTGTTTCCAGGTTGCAACCACTGCTGGATGGATTAATCTCAGTCAACCAATCAGCATTTGTACAAGGGAGGATTATAACTGATAATGTGCTGCTAGCTCAGGAAATGTTGCTGGAGATTGACAGACCCTGTAGGGGTATTAATCTCATTATTAAGCTGGACATAGCTAAATCTTATGACACCATCAATTGGGAATTTATTCTTCAAATTCTCAAAGCCAAGGGATTTCCAAATAATGTACAAGGGAGGATTTCCATGTCCTTCTTCTACTGGAGGTTATTTAGAAATTTTCTTCCTGCTAGTGATATTTTAAAACTAAAAGGAATTAGAGGGCCCTCTAGATGCCAATTCTGTCACTCAGCTGAGGAAAGTATATCTCATCTGTTCCTGCATTGTAAAGTACCCAGGCAAGTGTGGTCAGGGTTATTAGTCGAGGAATAAATTCAAGATCTTCAAGACAACTGGTCTAACCTCACCTCATGCTGGTCTAATTGGCAACATCATCCCAAACAGTACATTTCATTCCTTATATTCTTGTTTATTTGGGCTGCCTGGAATGCCTCCCTTCACCAAAATATTACCCCCAGCTCTCAGAAGATTGTCATCCACTGTCAAACTTTTATTCAAAAACTTCAAAATTCTTCATCCTATCTTTCTAGGAGGGTGGCCATTCCCTCTGTTAGGCTGGTTCTCTGGAGGGCCCCTCTTAAGCCTTGGGTAAAAATCAATGCTGATGGAAGCTACTCCACTAACAGTGCTGGAATTGGAGGTTTATGCAGGAACTTTAAAGGTCATTGCTTATGGTATTTTGCTGCTCCCATTGCTGCCTTAAATGCTTTAGAAGCTGAAACTGTGGCTGTCTTCTGGGGACTGAAACTAGCCTTAGCTCAGCATCTCACTAACATACATGGGGAATTGGACTATTTGCAGCTAGTGCATCTCCTTCAACTCAAGGCCTCCCCTCCTTGGTACCTGATTAACTGGATGAAGATGATTTTTCACCTTGCATCAAAAATTCAAGTCATCTGGTCTCATACACCTAGAGAAGGAAATAAGCCTGCACACCACTTGGCCCATGAGGCCTCTTCCTCACAACTACTCATTTATCATACCATTCCCTCCTCTTTTTTGAATTTTTTTGCTTATGGGGACTGTTTGGACCTTCCCCATCTCAGATGTGATTTTGCTTCCTTTTAATGCATTTGCTTATATATATATATATATATATATATATATATATATATATATATATATATATATATATATATTGGGGAAGGAGCATCTCATGGCTCTCTACGTGTTAATCAAATTTGGAGTACAAAAAGGAGAGAGGGAAAGTGGATCCCCATATAAAACAAAAAAGAAATACATTGAAAGTCCTATGGGTTTTCCCTTTCCACATTACAACTCTACGCAAGAAAATAAAAATAAAAGTGGTAATGTAATATATATATATATATATATATATATATATATATATATATATATATATATATATATATATATATATATATATATATATATATATATATATTCAACTTACAATTCGAAATGGGGAACATCGAGAAGGTCCCCATTAAATAAAAACAATAGAGGAGGGGGAGAGGAGGAAACAAAAATAGCTTGGGAGGACAAACCGGTGAGAAGGCCTATTGCCTTCCTTATAATTGAAGGAGAGATGAGCTTGAAGGCTGGTTTACGAGATTTCTAATTTTTTGAATCTAATAATTGTGATGCCAAGTAGACTGATCTTCATGATCCAGCAGGTGTATCAACACAGTAAAATCCACATCCACTAAAAGATGCTCCCAAGAGACCCTCATATCAATCTTCAGAGCCAAATAGAATTTTGTTTCCAGTGCATCATGTACGGCTTATTTTTAGGTTATGTGTTGGATTTTAAAGAATGGGTCGCCTACAGAAATTTTCGATGAATTTTTAATTTAATTTAAATATATAATTTGAAAAGTAGTATTTGATTTTTGAAAATAATTTTTAAGTTTGAAAATTTTAAGATATGAAAAATCAAAACGATCTCACATCCCAAATAGTTTATATAAACAAGCACCACATCACAAACTGTGTATCCATCCCAAAGAATAGACACATTGCTTGATGATGGGGCTTGATTAAATAAACTAGAAGATTTGTGACATCCGTTTGGTCTGCAAACCAATTTTATAAGCCGACAAATTCCCCTGCTTAATATAAAGGAATTAAACAGGGTTTATATTACCTGGTTTCTTAAAGTTCCCTATAAGGGCAAGCCCCTATAGTTAATTACATCTTAAATGACATGAATTACTTAAGAAAACTCTCGATAACGATCAGTGGTTTTGCTCTCAAGAATTTCAAAGTTTAAGGTTTTCAATGGATTGAATTTTGGAATTTCAAAAGGGGTTAGCTCAAATTTGGAACAGTTTATTTTGGAGTCCAATGAAAGAGAGGTAGGAGAAGCTGGAGATTCAAGAAGAATATTGGCAACTTCCCAAACTATCCTATTGTTTGGCTTCAATTTGAGATTTTATTTAATGTTGCAATCTTGCCAATTTTATTTAATTAGGACTTATATTCATATGACATAATCATACAAATAGCTTGGAAGATGTGAGGGTTTATGTCGTACCGAATGACTACATCTGAGTCCTAAGACCGATTAGGGCTTAATTTGCATAATATGATTATGTAAACGGCTAACAAAAATTTGAGAATTTATGTTGCACTAGGAAAACTACCTCGAAATCTTATGGCTTTGTTATTTATTTCTAAGAAAGGTTTTGCTGAAGTAGCCACATGTTTTGCTGATAACGATGGCCGTGCTGCCTACTATGCTCCAAGCTCCTTGTTGTTACAGAGGTTTAGTTTTAGAAGTCATAAATCAAAGGATGAGAGAAGTATTTTGGTTTAGAGAAATCTTAAAATCTAAATGTCTTTAATGTTTTATTAGGGAAATCTTAAAGTTGATTATAACAACACCGGTTAAGATCCCACAGTTCCATCCTTCCTTCATCGTTATTTTTATCAGATTTACTTAGTCTAGATGAATTTGTTATACTCAACTGAATGAGTTCCACACTTTCATTTAGACTGTGGGAAATCCCGTTAGCAACATGTAGGTTACATCATCAGAGGTATTCCCGATCATCCAAGAAGACATTTTAATTTAGTTAAAGTTGTAGTTTTGTTGTTCTGTTTATGATTAAATTTTGAGTTGTTTTATATTTTGAATGCTGTGGCGGTGGATTTTATCTTGTAGTGACTTTTAATTTAGTTTTAGTTTCAGTTCAGGGACTATTCTAAAGGTTTTGGTTTTCATGCAACAGTCTTGTTTAACATGCAAGAAAAGTAAAGCGCAGTGTAGGTAAAGAAAATGCAATGGAGTAAATTGCAATAACATAAAAGCGTACCTAGAGGGTCTTCCCGTCATTCCAAGCTAAACTTTAAAACACATATTAAAGCATTTAAATATTTCAACAAGTACCTAGGTAAAGACTAAAGGAAGGGTTTTGGTTGTCTACCAGAATCCTAATCCTTTAGCTAGTCATTTCCTATGACGTCTAGGTTCTTGATTTTGGTTAAGGATGATTTTCTTCATCAAAGAGCAATCAAGTTCAATTTTTCTTTAAAACTACCCATCGTATTGAGGAAGTACTTAGAATAAATCCTAAACATCTTTTCAATACCTTTGGGACAATCTTAAGTCCAAGTGAATTTAACTACACAGGTGAATTAATCATCCAAGGGTTTAGTTAAGTTTTGTTCCCTTGCTCAGTGGATTAGGATATTTGATTATCCTATGAGTGAAGTGGCATTTCACTTAACGCTCAATTTAATAGTTATAATAATTTAAAGTTTTCATGGGCAAGTTACTTTGTTAAAGATTTTAATGATTTGAAGTTAAAGTTGATGATTTACTTTAATGTGATTTAATTATGAAATTTTAATCAATGATTTTAAGTTTGGAATGATGTTTGATTTATTTAAGTTAAACTTTTTATAAATGATATCAATATTTCATGTTAATTTAAATTTTTAGATTAACTTAGGTCAAAAGAGGTGTTCAAATTATTTATTCAATTTTGATGATTTAATTTGATTTAATTATATTAATAATTTAATTTTTTACATTATGTTTTAATGTAAGTTGTCTTAAAATTATTTAAAATTTTTAATTTTGATTTAAGTTTGTTTTGAAATGATTTTAAATTAGTTTCAAATATTTTAATTTACTTTTTAATTATTTAACATTTTAGGTTTTAATCAATTATTAAATTATTTAATTAATCTTCCAAAATTTAAATTAATTAATTAATTAATTAAAGTTTCATTTTTTGTTTATTAGAGTGATTGATGGGTTCCTACCCTTTAATTTCCCAAAGTTTCAATCATCTAAGAGAAAATTAAAATCAGATATTTTACCCCATTTTGATTAAACCTAAAATTTTAGTTAGGGGTTAAAATCTTTTAATGATCTCTATGCCCCTTTAAGCTTATTTATTTTATAACTCATTAAATTAAGCTTAAATGAACTTAAAATTTTTATGCCACTTCACTCACATGTCAATTAAGACATTAGAGAAGAAAATGTGATTTTTCTGAATTTAATTTATTTTTATAATTATTTTTAATGGAAAATAGGGGTTTTCAAAAAAAAAATTACTAACATAACTAAGGTAAAGTTTCTATCCTTAAGAAAATTATGGGATGTTTCTAATGACTAGAGGACCATGCGGACCAATTTTGGTGATTTTTTTGAATTATATTTTATTTATTATAATTATATTAAGTTTTGGAGTTTTAATTAATTATAAAATAAAATAAAAATTGAAAAATGAATTTTATATTTTTCAAAAATCCCTCTGAACTCAAGAAAGTTAGAGAAACAAATTTTACATTTTTATGATTTTTCTTTGATTTATTAGGATTAATTTAGTGGGAAGGCTAGAAAATACATTTTTTTAATTCAAAAATTGTTTTAAGGCTTTGAAATTAAATATCTTAACCTAGAGACTTAGGAAAAATATTTGATTGGTTCTTAAGTGATTAGGGGACCAAATATGACATTTTTATGATTTTTATTATTTTTTTGATTTTTATTATTTTTTAATTATTGAAAATATTAAAATATGCTTAAAAATGAAGATTTTAAGAAAATTCTAATTTTATTTTTTTTAGACTGCTCTAATATCAGGGAAGTCTCAAAATCAATTTGGTAAATTTTTGAAATGTATTTTTTAAGTTATGAATTTTTAAAGTTTAGTTTTGATCATGTGGCTTAATTGATCCATTTAATAGGGTTAAATATTTCCAATTGACTTCAAATTTTTATGTGAGGTTCCCCTGATCCTAAAGATCAGTGAAGAATTATTTTCAAGTTATTTTAATGTGTGATTAACTCTAAATAATTAAAGTTCAATTTAGAGTGATTAGGCCAATTAGGATTTTTTTTAAGGAATTAACTTAAACCATAATTTTCCTAGGGTTCTTTGGTCCTAAGGAACTTCACCAAATTTTATTGGAATTTTCTAAGCAACATGCTAATTATTGGAATTAAAATATAAAAAATAGTGACATAAACTTGAAAAATACATAACTTGTCATAGGGTTGGCCTCTAATCTTGAAAAATTCAAGGAATGTTCCCCAAGTCAGAGGCTTTAAAAGCCCTATGGTCTCATGCCATGGTGAAATGACTGTGCAAATGGAGAATTGAAATACCAAAATAAGTAAATAATTAATTAAAAATAAAATACTCATCAAATTAACTCAATTCTTTTTTCACATTATTTTCCTCTGTTCACTGAGCAAGAGGGTATTTTTCTTTTATTTTTGTGATTTTTATATGCAAAGATATGAATTTTTTAATTTCTGGTATTTAAATAAATAGAAAATATCCTAATTTCCTACGTAAACCAGTAAGCGCCGCGTCAACCTCGGCAGCTCCGAAGCCCTACATGTCGCACTCCCATTCGACGCCGCCACCTGAGTCAGTAGCCACGCGTCCCACGGTCCCGCTCCGTCTCCTCGTCCGACGCCATCTGAGCCGTTCGTTCGATACATGCGCAATCCGACGGTGGCCGATCATCGTCTCCGACTGGTGTGCACCCGTGACCGTCAAACTTCTAACCCTAAATTGAGGAATGTATTGAAGAGTTCCAAACATCAATTGGGAAGAAATTTTAGGGTTTGGCTAATCAATTTGGTAGGTTTAGGACATGGATTCACTTTAGGCTAAAATGGGGGTATTTTTGTTTTCAAATGGAATTGAACTCAAATATGAATCAAATTGGGCTTGAATTTGATTTAGATTGATAGTAATGATGTTTACTTGAAGTTTAGAATTGAAATAGGGCAAAATTGAGGTCAAAAGGGTTGGTTTGGTGTGACATTGGGTCCATTTAGGTGGGTCAATTTAGGGATTTTGATAAAAGTTGGTTATTTTGCCAAAATTGGGCTATGGTGTAGTTGAAAAAAATGAAATGAGGAATATTCGGGATTTTCTGGAATTTTCTGGGAAATTTTGGAATTTTGTGCCAAAAGGGTATTTTAGGGTATCAAGAGGTTATTTGGAGGGTATTGGGGTATTTTGGTGAATTTAAAAGGTGGGGGTTGTTTCAAAATGATCTTTAGGGCTTTTTGGGAATTTTTGGTAATTTTTGGAAGTTTTGGGAAATTTGGGGCAATTAGGTAATTTTAGGTAGGTTTGAAGGACCCAATGTCATAACTAGATATTTTTGGTAAAAGTTGAATTTTGATCATGATGAAGCTTAAAGTGAGCCATGGACCAAGAAATGTCCATTCTGAACATGTCATGGGTTGTTCTTAACCCTCTTAGCCAAAGAGCTAGGGGTTTGGACTTAGCCGCATGAGTGCTCCAATGAACATGGGGGAGAATTGGGTAAAGATGGTGTGTGTGAGAGTGCAGTGTGTGTAAGCCAGACCTCACCAAGAACAGGCCACCCAGGGTAGTCCTAAGGCTTGAACAACCTTATAGGAGCTCACTATTGGTTCTCCATATGGTGGTCTTAACCTTCTAAGGTGATTTAGAGGTTTGTAACCATCCAAGTGGGAACCCAAGAGGAGTCAAGAAGTAGCTGAATCGCTAAAGGGTGGGTCCCAATTCTAGTCCTCTAGGATAGTCAAGGAGAAAACCTATGGCTAGATCCTAAGCACTAAGGAGAGAAGAAAAGACCTCACCAAAATGAGGTCAACAAATGGACCCCCAATAGGTGTGGTGTGCTAATGGAGTACACCGCGCGTATTAGCGTTGATCGAAGAGATCAACAAAACCAACACAAACGTCTAAGTGACACACTTAGAACAGAGTAGAGAAAAAAAATTTCCGCTGGGGAGTGTCAGGCAGATTTCTAAGACTGAAGATCCCTGAACTCTCGCTGGGGAAGAAGGAGGAGAATTCCAAATCACAAGACTTAGAGATATTAGATTTTAGATTCGTTTCATTTTCTGTTTCAAGTTTCAATTTTGAGTTCCAAATTGGTTTAAGTTTCAATTTTAGTTAAAGTTGGATTTAAGATTGATTTTAAGGTGGACCTCATTGAGATTCAGAATTTGGAATGAGAATCAGAACCTAAGATCTAACCTCGGAATTTAAAAGAGAGCTAGAATTTAGGCTCTAGTCTCGACGAAGAGAGTTGGAATTTAGGCTCCATCCTCAGAAAGAAGATCAGAATTTAGGTACTGATCGAAAGGGATGAGGACCAGAATTTAAGTACAAGCCCCGGAAAGAGAATCAGAATTTAGGTACCGACCTCACAAAGGATGAGAATCAGAATTTAGGTACTGATCTCGAAAGAGATGAGAATTGAAATTTAAGCAATCTAAAGAAGAGAGTCGGAATTTAGGTACCGACCTCACAAAGGATGAGAATCAAAATTTAGGTACTGATCTCAAAAGAGATGAGAATTGAAATTTAAGTATTAATCTCAAAAAGAGAGTCAGAATTTAGGTACCGACCTCGAGAGGGATGAGAATCAGAATTTAGGTACTGATCTCGAAAAGGGAGAACTGGAATTTAGGTACCAGTCTCGGAAGAGAATCAAAATTTAGGTATCGATCTCGAAAAGAGAGTCGAAATTTAGGAACTGATCTCAAAAGGAGAGAACTAGAAGTTAGGTACCAGTCTCGAAAGAGATCTCAAAAAGAGAGTCAAAATTTAGGTACCGACCTCAAAAGGAGAGAACTGGAATTTAGGTACCAGTCTCAAAAGAGAATCAAAATTTAGGTATCGATCTCAGAAAGAGATTCAGAATTTAGGTACCGACCTCAAAAGGAGAGAACTGGAATTTAGGTACCAGTCTCGAAAGAGAATTGAAATTTAGGTATCGATCTCGGAAAGAGAGTAAGAATTTAGATACCAACCTCGAAAGGAGAGAACTGGAATTTAGGTACCAGTCTCGCAAGAGAATCAAAATTTAACTATCGATCTCGAAAAGAGAGTCGGAATTTAGGTACCGACCTCAAAAGAAGAGAATCGGAATTTAGGTACCAGTCTCGCAAGAGAATTAAAATTTAGGTATCGATCTCGAAAAGAGAGTCAGAATTTAGGTACCAACCTCGAAATGAAAGAACTGGAATTTAGGTACCAGTCTTGGAAGAGAATCAAAATTTAGGTATCGATCTCGAAAAGAGAGTCAGAATTTAGGTACCGACCTCGAAAGAAAAGAACTGGAATTTAGGTACCAGTCTCGGAAGAGAATCGAAATTTAGGTATCGATCTCGAAAAGAGAGTTAGAATTTAGGTACAGACCTCAAAAGGAGAGAACTAAAATTTAGGTATCAGTCTCGCAAGAGAATCAAAATTTAAGTATCGATCTTGGAAAGAGAGTCAGAATTTAGGTACCTACCTCAAAAGGAGAGAACTGAAATTTAGGTACCAGTCTCGAAAGAGAATCAAGATATAGGTATCAATCTCGAAAAGAGAGTCGAAATTTAGGTACCGACCTCAAAAGGAGAGAAATAGAATTTATGTACCAGTATCAGAAGAGAATCGAAATTTAGGTATCGATCTCAAAAAGAGAGTCAGAATTTAGGTACCGACCTCAAAAGGAGAGAACTGGAATTTAGGTACCAGTCTCGGAAGGTTGATGATTGATTCGTGAAGATTTCAATGATTAGAAGCGCAGTAGAAGATTAGAATGGGACATGAAAGTGTTTCACGTCCCGAAGGATTTCATCAAAGGTTGAAAGTTTGGCGAAGGAAGTGAATCCACGCCATCAGAACCAAATCGGGAATCTTGTAGTTCTGTGTCAGTAGACTCATCGACTTTCTCAAAAGAGGGGAGAAATTGTAGAGAGTCGAAAAGATTTCGAGAACAGCCAGAGGCTGGGGATATCGGATTCGAGAATTTCATTTTCATTATTGATTGCTTTTAGTGATTTGATTTTTTAAGTTTCATTTTCGATTGAAATTTCACTTTGATTCAGATTTTAATTGATTTATTTGGTTCACATCTTGAAGTTTCAAGTTGATCTGTTTTGAGTTTTGGTTTGTGTTTTATTCAGACTTTGAATTCAAATTTTATTTTGCTGTTATTATTTCATTCAAATCTTTCTTCGTCCAACTTTCTTTTTAAACCAAGTTAAACTCAGATCTGGTGGCATTTGCAGTAAATTGCACAAAACTGAAGGTAAAACACCAAGTTCATCTCCACTAAAATGTCGAAGATACATCAGGTGATTCCATTAAAACATTTCTGATGACATCCTTCTGAAAACAAACTTTTACAAAAGTTCATATATATATCTGAACACAGACTGCATTGATATCTTTGCGTACTCTGACAAAATTGTCTGTTTGATTTATCCATGTCTGAAGAGTAAGCTATATAGGTAATAACATCACCTTCTAAGCCACTTTCCGGAGGAGAATCACACGTAAGTGTATTTTAGAGGTGTGCTACTACTATGTAGTCTAAAGCTCGTAGGGCTGCAAATTCTCTAGTTCTGGATCTGGCTGGAAGTAGACCGGAATTTTACTCTCATCCATCCTTTTGAAGGTGAAGGAGACTCGATCGTAGGGAACTCCCGGTATGCAGTGCTTCAGTACATCTGCACCATTTCTTTGTAGTACGAGAACAGAGCCTACCGGTAGAGGTATCTCCACCGGCCCTCGGAATTCTCCGGGGCCAATTATCCAGAGTTCTATCCCGAACATAATGTTGCATTGGTTGATGAAGGAAACTGTACAAAAGGGCCTTACAAAATCATGATGATCTCGTGAAAGGTGGAATGCAGTCTCCTTCTGCATAGATGTTGATAATACAGATGTTCGGTATGCAATCAGCGGGTAGGACTCGCCAAGCCACCATCCTTTTTATCATTTTCTTAATTAAAATTGGCATTGGATCCACTTCATAGTAGCGAAGTATCCCTGGTGGATTTTCTTTCTTGTCATCAGCGAAGTTGTAACTGCATCCAAATTGAATAGTAATCCTCCCCTTACCTATTTTCCATTTCTTTGGCTCGGAGTAGGTCCTGTTACGTAATCGTCCTGCACGACCTTGTTTCATCAGCTCATTGACGTAGTCTACAATTTCACTCGCTCGTAGTGAGAGAAAACATCTGTATGGAACTCTAGTCCTTCCAGGATGTTGACATATCTACCTCTGATTCTCCGAAAGTATTCAAAATTCTGCTTCCGCACCCTCTGGATCATCTCCAATTTGTGCTATGAAATTATCTGCAGCTGTCAGGGTCAAGTGACATACTGTGGGATATATGGATCCACACCGTCACGCTCTCCTGGGATCGTCATTATCTCAAGTGTAGGCTCTGTAGTAACCTTTTCCGGAACAACCTCTACTATGGTGCCCCTGAGGATTGGCCTCCTTGGGGTAACTGCTACGGCCGTCGCAGTTTCTTCCTTTTTCTGCTCTTCTGTTAATTTCTTCAGTATCTTGGCGATACGGTGATTCTTGTTTCTTCTCCGAGTCGGGGTCGTGGTGGCTCTCCTCTCCCCCGAATCTCGGTAGGAGCAAGACCGACAAGCTTTCCTCTTGCAGACGTTATCACTGATTTCATCTTGTTTTCCTCGATCATGTTGATCTTCCTCTTCTTGTTTGCAGCTTGGGGAGCCTTCTTGTTGAGCCTCATCACTGTCTTCCCATGGAACTGCTCGGGATCCACAGTAGTCCAAGCAGTTTCCTCATATTCCAACTCCAGCTGTGTAAGGTCCGAGCCAACCTCTATCACAGTATCAGCTTTTAGCTCTTCTTCGTTAATTGCAAGACTTACGCCATCCTTAAAGTTCAGGAACAGCAGCCCATTCAACATTTCCCTGAAAAGAAAATAAGGAAAGGATCAGGGGCTGTACTCAGGACGAGAACAATAAGAAAATTTACTTATTAATGAAAAATTCTTATTTAATTATTTTGAATTTTATAAGAGTAAGAGAAGATAAGAAAAGATCAGGAGTGAGATCAACTCGAAAGGAAGGAGTCAAAATTTTATTATTACTTCAATTGCATATGTTTTCCTTTAACACATTTTTTTATTTATGATTTTTATCATTCATTTTATTTCGAGTTCGGACCCAGTTATAAGTGATCACTCTACTCGTGCTTCTAGGAATGAAATTTCATTCTTCGAAACATCAGGTTGTGTAATACTTCTTCAAATATTATCCATTGATTGGAAGAATAAATCGTTCTCCATGGGAATTCACAAGCTGGTAAGAACCTCCTGATTAGACTGTCTCGACCACGAACGGACCCTCCCAAGTCGGCTTAAATTTACCTCCTATCTTGCGGTACGCAAGAATAGGCATTCTGGGAACTAGGACCAAGTCACCTACTTTGAATGTCCTTGGGCGGACCAGTTTGTCGTGGGCCTGGATCATCTTAGCTTGATACAGTTCCAGATTCTGTTGTGCTGCAAGTCGTTTTCCTTCCAAGTTTTCCAATTCTTCCAGCCGTAGTCTGGCATTTTCTTCTGTAGTGATCTTCTCCGCAACTGCAATTCTGAGTGATGGAAGCTGTACCTCCAAGGGCAAGACGACCTCGGACCTTTACACTAGAGCTTAGGGTGTAGACTGAGTAGGAGTCCTGAATGTCATTTTGTAGGCCCATAAGGCTTCGAACAACTTCTCGTGCCAATTCCTTTTGTTGTCGTCCAATTTTTTTTTTAGAATTTGAACGAGAGTTTTATTAAAAGCCTCGGCCAAGCCGTTTGCTCTTGGGTAGTAGATCGTCGAATAGAGCCAATCGATTCTGTGTCTTCTGACAAAACTATTGATCTTCATGCTTTTAAACGTGGACCCATTGTCTGAGATAATTCTATGCGGTACCCTGAAGCGATAGACGACCTGATTCTTGAAGAACTGTATCATGTGATGTGCCTTCACTTCTCTGAGCGGTATTGCTTCTGCCCACTTGGAAAAGTAGTCTGTAGTTGCAAGAATGAAGCGATGTCCTCTTGAAGAAGGAGGTTCAATAGGACCCACAATATCTATGCCCCAACATTCAAATGGCCACGACGCGATTGTCAGATGTAGCACATTTGGAGGTTGATGTAGAACCACTCCATGCACTTGGCACTGTTGACAACTCTTGGCGACCTTCATGCAGTCGGTCATCATTGAGGGCCAGTAGTACCCTAGTCTTTTAATCTTTATTTTCATCTTCAGACCTGCCTGATGAGCGCCACAAAGTCCTAAGTGTACTTATTTAACGATTTCACGAGCCTCGAACCCGCTCAGGTACCTTAGCCACTTCTGATCGAAAGACCTTCTGTATAACATATTATTTTTTAATGCGTAAGACAGAGTTCTTTTCCTGATTTGATGGGCTAACGACTTATCATCCGGTAGATTTCCTGTTTGCAGGTAATCTATTAATGGTCGATGCCATTCTTCTGCATTTTCTGTTACTGCTGTAACTGTTTCTTCTTCTTTTTTTGATTTGTGTATCGTATCCATGTCGAGCTGTGAGAGGACCTGTCATCCCTAAAGTGACATTTCAACTGATTCATCCTGCAAGCAGGCAAATTCCTTTGCAAGGCGGGCTAACACATTTGCGAAAGCATTTTCTCTTTTGGAAATCCTATAGATCGTTACATTCAAAATTTACTCCGATAGTTTCATGGCATACTGAAAGTACTGCTCGAGCCTTGGTTTCAGAATTCTGTATTGTCCGGCAATCTGCTGAATGATCAACTGTGAATGTCCGTAGATGTTGATATCTGTTTTAGCCATCTGAATGGTTAATTCCAATCCTGTTATGAGGTCTTCGTATTCCGCTTCGTTATTTGTACACGGTTCTGTTAGGTGGTAGGAGTATCTTAACATCCCCCGCTCCGGTATTATAAAGATTAGTCCGATTCCTGCCTTACCGGGCACTATCGTTTGCGATTCTCTGTCTTTCTGTGCTGAGGATGCTCCGTCGAAGTACAATTCCCAATGCTGATTATCGGGGTCTTCTAGGCTAATTATCTGCTCGTCTGGCAAGTCGTTGTTAAGAGGCGATTCTGCCGGTAAAGGGTGTGCTGCGAGGAAGTCTGCTAGGACTTGTCCCTTTACGGCACGAAGAGGAACGAAAGCTATATCGAATTGCAATAGTATCATTGACCACCTAGCAAGTCTGCCGGAAAGTGTCGGTCGGGTCATCAAATATTGCAACGGATTAACTTTCGAAATAAGGTTGACCTTATGAGAAAGCATGTAATGCCTGAGCTTTTGAGCGGTGAAGATCAGGGCCAAACAATACTTCTCAATTGGAGGGTACTTACTTCAGTCGGAATCAAATGACGACTTATGTAGTAGAGTGTGTTTTCTTTAACCTCGTCATTGACCTGGGCTAACAGGGCTCCAAGGGAGTTGTCTAAAGCCATGGTATAAAGTATCAATGGTCTACCCGAGACTGGGGCTGCTAAGACAGGAGGTGTCATTAGATATTGCTTAATGTCCTCAAAGTCCCGTTGGCATTTCTCTTCCCAAACGAATTTGGCATCCTTTTTAATTAATGTCGAGAAGGGCTAACACCTACCTCACAAATTCGAGATAAAGCGTCGAAGATATGCCAACTTCCCTTAAAAGGATCACAATTGTTTCAGGAGGCATTTCTAAGATAGCTTTAATCTTCTCTGGATCGATTTCAATTCCACGATGTCGAACAACAAATCCTAAGAATTTCCTAGAGGTGACGCCGAAGGCACATTTTAAGGGATTCATCTTAAGGTTAAATTGTCTTAATTGCTCGAAAACAATTCTCAAATCATACAGATGATCTTCCCTCGGTTTGCTCTTGATGACCACATCATCCACGTAGCACTCGACTTGGTTGTGAATGAGATCATCAAAAATCCTCGTCATTGCTCTTTGGTAAGTTGCTCTTGCGTTCTTCAATTCGAAAGGCATTACTGTGTAGCAGTATATCCCGATTGGCATTCTGAAGGCTCGTGAGCTTTTCGTCTTCTCGTCGCCATCTTTATCTCGGTTGTATCCCGAAGATCCATCCATGAATGAGAAGATTTCATGTGTCGAAGCGATGTCGATCATCAATTCCGGAATCGGTAGTGAAAACTCGTCCTTCGGGCATGCTTTATTCAAGTCTCTGAAATCTACACAGATTTTGATCTGACCATTCTTCTTTCTGACTGGTACCACGTTGGCTAACCAAGTTGTGTATTGTTCTTCACAGAAAAATTTAGCGTCTATTAACTTCTTAACTTCCGCTATTACTTGTTGTTCAATCTCTAGATGCATTCTTCTGGGAGCTTGTCTGACTGGAACGACAGTATGATGCACTCCTAACTTGTGAACTGCAACTTTTGGAGCTAATCCTGGCATTTCGTCATAACTCCAAGCAAAACAGTCCTTGAATTCCATTAATAGCTTGATTATGTTTTCAGAGTCTTCTTTGTTAAGTAAGGAGCTAACAAAGGTCGGCCTAGACTATTCGCTAGTACCTAAGTTAACTTTCATTAACTCATCTATTGTAGATTTAATTTCTTCTTCAAATTCTGGCGGAGCATCTCCGATTGGTAGATCTTCAAAATTATCTGAGGTTTCCAAGCAGTCTTCATTAGGCTCACTAGCGACAACCAAGCAAAATTTTGAATCTTCAGCTGATGCTTCTGTGCCGAATCCTAGACCATGTTTTGAATTGGGAGGCCGACTGGCATTGTTCGATAACGTTTCAAAGCGTTGTGATTGGCCTTTTGATCATTTCTTAGGCAAAATACCGTGTTGAATTAAATTTTGAACTCAGGAGAATACCACTCAAACGACAATTCTATTAATTCAGAAGAAGTAACATCTTCAAATTGTACATCATTTTCAGCTTTGGAAGAAGAAGCACTAGGGTAGAACTTGATCGGCTTAGCACCACCACCATGCACTTCCTTGACCACCATACCCTCGATCTTATTAGAATGGATCGGGGTCAGGGTCATAGTATGCACATAGTGGTTAATCTTCTCGTACGTTGATTTGTATTCTTCATTCTTTTCATCTTTGAGAGAGATCTTGAACTGGGGTTTCTTTTGGTTTACTCGTTGTCGCTTCTTTCTTGATTTCTTCTTCTTCTTCGCAGCTATTCTCCCAATCAACATCGATGATCGGTTTCTTCTGTTCAACTGTTCCACCGTTTCTTCCTTGACTTTGTCCCCAGCCTCGACCTCGGGTGAGGGGTTCTGGAGAAACCTTCACCATCTCGCCGTAAGGGAGTGATGAATAACTGTTGAACAAGAATTTCAGGTTCTTTGTCATCTCACGCTTCTTTTTCTTGATTTAGTATAGCATTTCTGGAGAATACAGTTTTCTTTGGGGGTGCGTAGTAAGCCGCATCTTCGTGGATTCCGATTTCATGCACGGAGAACGGTTGCAAATCACCTTTGATGCACTGCTCTTGTCCTCCTTCATAGTACTTTATACACTGGTGTAGAGACGACGGTACCATCCAGTTCTCATGGATCCATGGTCGACCAAGTAGAGCGTTGAATGATGTCTCAGAATCAATTATGTGGAACTTTGCGGCTGTCTTGGCTAATTCATCGATCTTCATTAACAGTGTTATCGATCTAAGAGCTCTTTCTCCTTTTTGGTTGAAGCCTCTTAGCATCATCTTGTCTGCCTCGAGATCACGGGCATCAATCTCTAAATAGGCTGGCGCTCCTGAATCAACTAGCACCCTGGAGAGTGTGAACTTTCCAATACTGACTGAAATGTACAACGGTCGGTTGTGATCTCGCCGTTCCAAGTAGTAAATCATTGTCCGTGAAGGTAACACCGCGCTCGTCCTTTCAACGAGCAACCTCGTCGAAGGAATTACCAGCCATTTGAGCTAAGCAAATTTCTGGATCAAGCAAGGCCTTGACCAGAGATTCTCTCATCTCCTTTTACAGGATCAGAGCGTCGTAGATGCTTAGTTTGGTCGGTAGCTTCCTAAGATGGGCTAGCACATTATAGTCCACTTTGTTACCAGGCTGTTCAATTTCTTCCCGAATGGGTAACTCTTCCGCTGGGGTTGGCTCTTTCTGAGCAACCACCTGCTTTCCCTTATCCATTGGACCCAATCTCGGAGGTAGGACTTTTTCTCTTTTCAGATTGACTTTGGTAATTTCCTCTAAATCTACCGGTGTGTCTTCTTGAATCGGAACGACTGACCCTTCTGAAGTTGCCTCGGCGTCTGACAATTCTAACACTATTGTGATCGGAGCTCCTCAGAATTCACAAATAGAATCGTCACTTACTGAACTTTCGTAGCCATCCTTATGAATGTCCTCATCTTCGTCGTGGTTATCTAGGTTTTGTATGATTTGAGAATCGTTATTCGTATCGAAATCGAGATTCGGATTAAGTAGGTTGTCGTTAGTTACATAATTGTTAGAAACAGTCAAAACGTAGCTAACACCATAACTCTTATCATTATAAGATCCCGCCGGGGCGAGCAAATAATCATACAGAGTCAGAGGTTCGAGGAATTTCTCCCCCGAATCAGAAACAACCATCCTAGGATAAGCAGCCCCTAGTCTAGCCTTCGTAGCCTCGGTCTTCTTTTCTTCCGCTATCTTCTCGTCTTTCTGGGGTGGTTCTTCAATCGTAAGTGATAGTGCAGGCTCAACAGGTTTCAAACTCTGAGTTAAAGCGCGCACCGAAGCGGTCTGGATGTGATCCAAAATTCTCTTTGATGACTTCGTCCAAACTGTATTCCATTCATCGTTGGTCGTGTACGGGTCAATCGAAATAATATGCTTCGTCGAGATAACATTGATGGAATCTCCCTTTTGGGGTTCCTTCATGTATTCCTTTGGGATCGTTATGTTCCCTCTCCAAAGATTATCTTCCAGCCAGTTCTTGAAAGTGAAGCAGTCTTTGATTTTATGCCCGAGCATCTTGTGGTAGGGACAGTAGTTTGGATGATCCTTCTTGTCGACTTCCTCGGGCTTCCTGGACTCTGGTAACTGAAAGTCGGGCATCTTCATCAAACTGCAAAACATCTTAGCCACTGCCTCAGTCTTGAAGGGGTATTCTTTGTTCAAAAGTTCCTTCAGGGGACGGAGCGGATGAGGCGATGGCCGATTGTACCGCGGCGACCGATTACTCGCTCGAGGCCGAAACTTCGCCGAGGCCGATAATTCCGCTGAGGGTGTTGATAAGTCTGTTGCAGTGGTTGATAACTAGTCTGCGGTCGCTCTGGCCGTATTTCCACTGGCTGTTTACCTTTGTCCACTGCTGCGACGGTTCCTGATTTCTTCTCGAATGCTTTTACAGGCTTCTGCTTATAGGTCTTATCGATGAAACTTAGCTGTTTCGCTTCCTCCTGCAAGCTCCCGTCCTTGCTATGTAACTTCATGAAAGTCTTAATGGTGAATCCCTTAAGAAGAAGTGCTATCGGGCCATGGATACTCTTAAGCATGATACCAACTGCATGCTGCTCCTAAAGCTGTGGTTCACACTTCATGCTCAGGTTCCTCCATCAAAGTATGTAATCCACCAAAGTTTCATTTGGTTTCTGTCGCTCCACCACTAGATCACCGATAGTGATGTGGTGCTGAGCTCTAGCAAACTGCTTAACGAAGAGATTTTCCAATCCTGCAAAAGTCTTGATTGATCAATTTAGCAATTCTGCATACCAGTCGAAGGCGATCCCTGACATACTGCTGACGAATTGTCGGAAAATCAAAGCGTCGCTCCTGCCGGCAATGCAGCAACTAGCACAAAAGTGTGCTACATGCTGCCGGGGGTTTCCCGTTCCATCAAAATTCTTAAACAGAGGTGGTACAAAGCCTTTCGGGTATTGGACTGCATCGAACTATTCGGGGTAAGGCCCACCCGTTTGAATAGATGCTCCACTCTTGGATTGTGCTAAAGCTTCTTGCACCTGTTGTTCTACCATGCTCTTAATATCCTTTTCAGGAATCATGTTCTGTGTAGAATCTTTCTTCAGCTGATCATCTCCGTTAACATATGTAATCTCTTTTCCTCCATCTGTAATATGGATGACCTCTGGGGGTATCTCTTTCTGAGGCTGGGCCTGACTCTGGAGAGTGACTAAGGCGGCTACCATCTCTTCCATCTTTTTCTCCATTTTGGAAATCATATCATCTCTTTCCCGATGCTGTGCTCTCATTAACTCTGGCTCATCTCTTTCTAGAGCTAGCAGAACTCCCTGCGAAGCTGATGATGCTTGTGTATCAACCATGTTGACCTCAGCATACTCTTCATCCATGAATTCTGATGAATCCACTTCGTCCCTTAATTCTTCTCCTCTTTCTCTTGCTAGCCGTCGGATGTCCATTCTTAGTTTCCCTATGACATCCTTAAGTGGCCTTTTCTGAATGATCTCATGGTTGTCAGGAGACGACTGTTGAACCTCTCTTTCAGGAGTTTCTTTTACTGCGACACTTTCATCAGATCTGGGATCTTCAGCGAGACTTCTCTTTCCAGAATGTTCTCTTGGTATTGGTTCGGCAATAATAGGTCGCCACACCTTCCTTCTTGTAGCGAAAGCCTCAGGACCGGCTGGTCTGTAGGCGGTGCGTAAGTAGGTGGTGTCCTCCCTAATATGGAGACCCGATACCACAACAGGTGAGACTTCCTCGCTAGCTCACACCTTTTTCTATGGTCTTTCAGGGACAATAGCAGGCCTTACTCACAGACCGAGGCGAGACTTAACTGGCACTCATCCCATTCTTCTCAGAATCTCTGATACAGGACATTCTTCTTTTCTGGCTAATTTCTCGACTACCGCACACAATCGGGCAAGTGGTGTAGCCTTGCTTTTCTTCTTCTTACTGTCTCTGTAATATGCAGGACGGGGTAACACAGTGGTGATCTTTCTAGCATCTACTTCATCAGATGCAGCAGAGAGATGGTGGAATCTATTTCCTTCCAACAGTGGTAAGTATTCTGACAGTTCTTCCTCTTTCTCTTCGGGGATTTCTTCAAGACAGGCGGCTTCAACTTCCCTGACCTTCTCGATCTTAGCAAACTTCCCGTTTTTATTCCTCCTTCCGTGATCCGGGTTAAGGGCCTATACTTCGAAACGTACCCTATCTCGAAAACGACAAGTATCGCAGATGAAGTCCGAACCCTCCAAGGTGACGGACTCATAACCGACTTGTACTTCCTTTCCTTTCGCTTGGCAGAACCGGCAGTACAAGAATGACCGCGACCGATGGGGGTAGAGACGATAGTTCTGGGGGTAGCAGTCAAATTCCTATGAACAGCAGTGTTCCTTTCAACTGGGGCCCTTATGTAGGGGAGGGAATTCTTGAGTTGACTTCAGATTAAACTCAATCATAGGCTCTTCAGTCTCAGACACTTTGTTCATCAGTGCGAAAAGAGTAACATCGACAAATTTAACGTACGTATTGTCAAACCCTTGTCTAAAGTGGATGATTGCATTGCTAGGCAGTTCGTCCTGGTAGACAGCTAAGTCAAGTCCATTGGTAAAGGAGAAAATCAGCTTCAGGGAAGACATCTTCTACAAGGCAAGTTTCGATTATCAGTCCTGAATTATGCTTCCTTCGTTAGGACGAAAAGAAAAAAAGAAATTGAAAAGAGTCCGAACACAATTTATTTAATTTTTATTTATGCATTTACGATTTAGAAAAGAGTTTGTTTGTTAGGCGGTTAGTTTATTCGTTAAAAAACGAGAGGAGATTAGAGAGGGTAAATGACCCAATCCAGAGCTTAGAAAGGAAGGGAAAAATCTCGTAGGGTTTCTCAACTCGAAGGATCACTCCTAAACTAACACCTATTAGGGGTCAACCTCGCCTCTTCGGAGAGGTATTAAAAGGAGGATTTCAGAACCTCTCTGTTTAGGAGTGTCTAAACAGTGACTCCAAAATCTGAGAAGAGTTGATCATACTTGTTCAAGACAGAAATGAACAAGATATGTCAACAGAAGAATGGTAGTCTGATCCACTATGGGCATGGACTTACTACTGATTTATGAAAGCAAAACCATCCGATCAAAATGGAGAGATGAACTAGTCCCAAGTAGAGTCGCCAGAAATTTTTTCGGCTTTTTTTAGGTTATGTGTTGGATTTTAAAAAAGGGGTCTCCTACAAAAATTGTCGGCGAATTTTTAATTTAATTTAAATATATAATTTGAAAAGTAGTATTTGATTTTTGAAAATAATTTTTAACTTTGAAAATTTTAAGATATGAAAAATCAAAATGATCTCACATCCCAAATAGTTTATATAAACAAGCATCGCATCACAAATCGTGTATCCATCCTGAAGAATAGACACACTGCTTGATGATGGGGATTGATTAAATAAAATAGAAGATTTGTCACATCCGTTTGGTCTGCGAACCAATTTTATAAGCTGACAAATTCCCCTGCTTAATATAAAAGAATTAAACAGGGTTTATATTACGTGGGTTCTTAAAGTTCCCTATAAGGGCAAGCCCCTATAGTTAATTACATCTTAAATGACATGAATCACTTAAGAAAACTCTCGATAATGATCAGTGGTTTTGCTCTCAATAATTTCAAATTTTAAGGTTTTTAATGGATTGAATTTTGGAATTTCAAAAGGGGTTAGCTCAAATTTGGAACAATTTATTTTGGAGTCCAATTGAAGAGAGGTAGGAGAAGCTGGAGATCCAAGAAGAATCTTAGCAACTTCCCAAACTATCCTATTGTTTGGCTTCAATTTGAGATTTTATTTAATGTTGCAATCTTGCCAATTTTATTTAATTAGGACTTATATTCATATGATATAATCATACAAATAGCCTGGAAGATACGAGAGTTTATGTCGTACCAAACGACTACCTCAGAGTCCTAAGACCAGTTAGGGCTTAATTTGCATAATATGATTATGCAAATGCCTAAAAAAAAGTTGAGGATTTATGTTGCACTAGGCAAACTACCTCGATATCCTATGGCTTCGTTATTTATTTCTAAGAAAGGTTTTGCTGAAGTAGCCACATGTTTTGCTGACGATGATGGCCGTGCTGCCCACTATGCTCTAAGCTCCTTGTTGTTGCAGAGGTTTAGTTTTAGAAGTCATAAATCAAAGGATGAGAGAAGTGTTTTGGTTTAAAGAAATCTTAAAATCCAAATGTCTTTAATGTTTTATTAGGGAAATCTTAAAGTTGATTATAACAACACCGGTTAAGATCCTAATGTTCCATCCTTCCGGCATCGTTATTTTTATTGGATTCACTTAGTCCAGATGAATTTGCTAAACTCAACTGAATGAGTTCCACACTTTCATTTAGATCGTGGGAAATCCCGTTAGCAACACGTAGGTTACATCATCCGAGGTATTCCCGGTCATCCAACAAGACTTTTTAATTTAGTTAAAGTTAGTAGTTTTGTTGTTCTGTTTGTGATTAAATTTTGAGTTGTTTTATATTTCGAATGTTGTGGCGGTGGATTTTATCTTGTAGTGACTTTTAATTTAGTTTTGGTTTCAGTTCAGGGACTATCCTAAAGGTTTTGGTTTTCATGCAACAGTCTTGTTTAACATGCAAGAAAAGTAAAGTGTAGTGTAGGTAAAGAAAATACAATGGAGTAAACTGCAATAACATAAAAGCGTACCTGGAGGGTCTTCCCATCATTCCAAGCTACACTTTAAAAAACATATTAAAGCATTTAAATATTTCAACAAGTACCTAGGTAAAGACTAAAGGAAGGTTTTTGGTTGTCTTCCAGAATCCTAATCCTATAGCTAGTCATTTTCTATGATGTCTAGGTTCTTGATTTTGGTTAAGGATGATTTTCTTCATTAAAGAGCAATCAAGTTCAATTGTTCTTTAAAAATACCCATTGTATTGATGATGTTCTTAGAATACATCATAAACATCTTTTCAATACCTCTGGGACAATCTTAAGTTTAAGTGAATTTAACTACACATGTGAATTAATCATCTAAGGGTTTAGTTAAGTTTTGTTCCCTTGCTCAGTGAACTGGGATATTGATTATCCTATGAGTGAAGTGGCATTTCACTTAACGCTCCATTTAATAGTTATAATAATTTAAAGTTTTCAGGGGCAAGTTAATTTGTTAAAGATTTTAATGATTTGAAGTTAAAGTTGATGATTTACTTTAATGTGATTTAATTATGAAATCGTAATCCATGATTTTAAGTTTGGAATGATGTTTGATTCATTTAAGTTAAACTTTTTATAAATGATATCAATATTTCATGTTAATTTAAATTTTTAGATTAACTTAAGTCAAAAGAGGTGTTCAAATTATTTATTCAATTTTGATGATTTAATTTTGATTAATTATAGTAATTAATTTAATTTTTACATTATGTTTTAAGGTAAGTTGTCTTAAAATTATTTAAAATTTGTAATTTTGATTTAAGTTTGTTTTGAAATGATTTTAAATTAGTTTCAAATATTTTAATTTACTTTTTAATTATTTAACATTTTAGGTTTTAATCAATTATTAAATTATTTAATTAATCTTCCAAAATTTAAATTAATTAATTAATTAAAGTTTCATTTTTGGTTTATTAAAATGATTAATGGGTTCCTACCCTTTGATTTCTCAAAGTTTCAATCATCTAAGAGAAAATTAAAATCAGATATTTTACCCCATTTTAATTAAACCTAAAATTTTAGTTAGGGGTTAAAATCTTTTAATTACCTTTATGCCCCTTTATGCTTATTTATTTTATAACTCATTAAATTAAGCTTAAATGAACTTAAAATTTTTATGCCACTTCACTCACATGTCAATTAAGACATTAGAGGAGAAAATGTGATTTTTCTGAATTTAATTTATTTATATAATTATTTTTAATGGAAAATAGGGGTTTTCAAAGAAAATTCACTAACATGACCAAGGTAAAGTTTCTATCCTTTAGAAATTTATGGGATGTCCCTAATGGCCAGAGGACCACTTAAATCTAAATAATTAAAGTTCAATTTAGAGTGATTAGGCCAATTAGGATTATTTTTAAGGAATTAACTCAAACCATAATTTTCCTAGGGTCCTCTGGTCCTAAGGAACTTCACCAAATTTTCTTGGAATTTTCTAAGCAACATACTAATTTTTGGAATTAAAATATCAAAAACAGTGACATAAACTTGAAAAATACATAACTTGTCATAGGGTTGGCCTCTAAACTTGAACAATTCAGGGAATGTTCCTCAAGTCAGAGGCTTTAAAAGCCCTATGGTCTCATGTCATGGTGAAATGACTGTGCAAATGGAGAATTGAAATACCAAAATAAATAAATAATTAATTAAAAATAAAATACTCATCAAATTAACTTAATTCTTTTTTCACATTATTCTCCTCTGTTCACTGAGCAAGTGGGTATTTTTCTTTTATTTTTGTGATTTTTATATGCAAAGATATGAATTTTTTAATTTATGGTATTTAAATAAATAGAAAATATCCTAATTTCCTACTTAAACCAGTCAGCGCAGCGTCAACCTCGGCAGCTCCGATGCCCTACGTGTTGTGCTCCCATTCGAAGCCGCCACCTGAGTCAGCAGCCACGCGTCCCGCGGTCCCGCTCCGTCTCCTTGTCTGACGCCATATGAGTCGTTCGTTTGATACACACGCAATCTGACGATGGCCGATCATCGTCTCCGACTGGTGTGCACCCGTGACCGTTGACCTTCTAACCCTAATATCTCCCTCAATTCTCAATGGATTTTTGAGTTCTTATGCTCTATGGATTCGTCTTGAGAAGACGAACACATCCATATGGTTAACATGCATTGAAATTGACTTAAATGAAATGAAGAATCGCTGGAAGCTCGGAAGGAAGAAGACGGCAATACCTTGGCTCCGAGAAGTGAAGCTTCTATCAGAGAGGCTCGACACGTTCGTTGGAGTCCAAGGAAGCTAGGGATGAAGCCTGGAACTGTTGTGAATTACCTAAACTTGACTTCCATCAGGCCCGATCACAAAGCTTGGAGGCTGGAACAACTGGGTGGCCTGGAGAGGGGGCTTTCACTGGGGAACTCCTTCTCTACCTCTGGTGAAGGTGTGAGAAGAGTTAATTTAGATTTGGTGGAGTTTCAGAGAGTGTCATGTTTCTGGCCTGAATTTTAGCTGAGAAATTGGGCTTAGCTGGGGGGATTAAGGGAAAGAGAACAGTGGGGATGAGCTTCTCTTGGCTAGGAGGAGCTCTGGGAATAATTTGGAGAGCTTCTGTTGAGAAAAATTTCAACACCTCTCTCATGGCCGAGAGGTGGTGTTTAAATGGCTAGGGCCATTCAGCAGGGTTTGGGTTCAATTGAAGGGTGGATTCAGTTGCTTAGGTGGAGGGCAGAGAGGCTCCAATGTTTAATTTGGCTGAGGTGGCCATTTGGTGGAGTTTGGGTGTGTTTAGGTGGGTGGTGGCTCTTGATTTTGACCCCCCTCCGGCAGCTAGGCCGGCCGGCAAGGACAGGGGAGCTGGCCCCTGAGGTCAGGTGAGTCATGGAGAGGTTTAATGGTGATTAGCAGTTGTGGGGATGTTTTGGGGTAAGGCAAAAGAGGATTTATCCTCTTAAGGGAAGAGATCCCTTAAAATGGGAACCCTTGGTCCATGGCTCACTTAGCTTGGACTAGGTGGATCTAGGGTGGTTCCTAGGGTTCACTTGGTTGCTGTGGGAAGGTTGGTTTAGCCACACTTGGTTCAATTTGGTTTGATTAGGCCATAGGTTCAAATTGGCTCACTTGAGTTTGGGTTAGGCTAACTTGGGTTTGGGTTTGATTTAGGTCCAAGTGTCTTGAGAAACATTATAGAAATTATTGCCATGAAAAACTTTAATGAAGACAAGGAATGGTTTTGAGTTCAATTGGAAGGCCAATTTGGTGGATTTTTGTATTTTGGTTAATTTAGGCAAGGTTGAATCAACTTGGGTCCAAGTTGGGTTACGGTTGGGTTTAGACCCAATTGAAAGTTTCAAATGGTCTAGCGGAATGTATTGAAGAGTTCCCAACATCAATTGGGAAGAAATTTTAGGGTTTGGCTAATCAATTTGGTAGGTTTAGGATATGGATTCACTTTAGGCTAAAATGGGGGTATTTTGGTTTTCAAATGGAATTGATCTCAAATATGAATCAAATTAGGCTTGGATTTGGTTTAGATTGATAGTAATGATTTTGAATTGAAGTTTAGAATTGAAATTGGGGAAAATTGAGGTCAAAAGGGTTGGTTTGGTGTGACATTGGGTCCATTTAGGTTAAAAATGGGTCAATTTGGGGATTGTGATAAAAGTGGGTTATTTTGGCAAAATTGGGCTTTGGTGTAGTTGAACAAAATGAAATTGGGTATATTTGGGATTTTTTGGAATTTTCTTGGAATTTTTGGAATTTTTAGAATCTTGTGCCAAAAGGGTATTTTAGGGTATCAAGAGGTTATTTGGAGGGTATTGGGGTATTTTGGTGAATTTAAAAGGTTGGGGTTTTTTCAAAATGATCTTTAGGGTTTTTTGAGAATTTTGGGTAATTTTTGGATGTTTTGGGAAATTTGGGGCAATTAGGTAATTTTAAGTAGGTTTGAAGGACCAAATGTCACAACTAGGTATTTTGGCAAAAGTTGAATTTTGATCATGATGAAGCTTAAAGTGAGCCATGGACCAAGAAATGTCCATTCTAAACATCTCATGGGTTGTTCCCAACCCTCTTAGCCAAAGAGCTAGGGGTTTGGACTTAGCCGCATGAGTGCTCCAATGAACCTGGGGGAGAATTGGGTAAAGATGGTATGTGTGAGAGTGCAGTGTGTGAAAGCCAGACCTCACTAAGACTAGGCCACCCAGGGTAGTCGTAAGGCTTGAACAACCTTATAGGAGCTCACTATTGGTTCTCCATATGGTGGTCTTAACCTTCTAAGGTGATTGAGAGGTTTGCAACCATCCAAGTGGGATCCCAAGAGGAGTCAAGAAGTAGCTGAATTGCTAAAGGGTGGTTCCCAATTCTAGTCCTCCAGGATAGTCAAGGAGAAAACCTATGGCTAGATCCTAAGCACTAAGGAGAGAAGAAAAGACCTCACCAAAAATGAGGTCAACACATTAGCATCAGTAACTTGTACATGGAAAAAGATAAGACAGTGCCTCTGATTTCTGAAAATTCCACCCATACCAACTCCCAAATCTGAGAAGCTCCCATCAGTATTAACTTTAATAGCAGAAAGCTCAGGAGGTGTCCAAAATACTTTGCTGACCAGGGGGTCACCCCCAAAGTGGTGAAGGACTTAAGAATATTGGGGAAATTTTTATATTGGATCAATTTGTGAAGGAATGAAAAACAGTTTCTCACCACCTTTGTAACATAAGTGGGTTTAAGTTGATTCCTAACCATCCATAGAAACCATGAAACAATGAATGGAACAGACTCATACCTCCTGGAACACCAGCTCTGCCAACAAGTATGTAAGAGATCCCACTGGAAGTAGTCTCCCTCCAGTATCAAATGCTTGAATAACTCATGCCAAACCTTCTGAGAGAAGCTGCATTTAAAAAATTGGTGGGAGATGGATTCCTCTTTCTCTAAACACAACCAACATTGTGAAGGGCCTCTCAAGCCCTTAAGCTTAAGAATGTCATCAGTTGGAAGGAGTCCATGGAAGGTTCTCTAGAAGAAAAATGTCATTGATGGTGACAGGAATTTGTTCCAAATAATTTCCCCCTAAGGCTCATGGGGCCTGGAGAATGATTTAAAATATAAAGCTTTAGTGAGACTCTGATTACTGTAAGCTTGCCAAATTGCTTTATCTGGTCTACTTCTATCAAATTGAAGCCTTAAGATCTGAATGGCAGAAAACTCATGTAGTATAGATTTAAGAGTGTAGAGTGACCAGTTATTACCATCCCAACAATCAACCACTTTTAAATGTGAATTAGAAACATTTGTGCTAGGATCCAGCCATTCCTTGGGGCACCAATTATCAAGCCAAAAGTGAATCTCCCCTTGTCGGCATATTTTTTAGGTTGTGTGATGTTTTTTAAAAGGGGTCGCCTAACAGAAGTTGTCGGCGAATTTAAATTTTAAATTTGATTTAAATATATATATATAATTTAGAAAGTAGTATTTGACTTTGAAAATAATTTTAAATTTGAAAGTTTTAAGATATGAGATTAAACCGATCTCACATCCCAAATAGTTTATATAAACGAGCACCGCACCACAAACCGTGTATCTATCCCTAAAGATAGACACACCGCTCGAGGGTGGGGCTCGATCAAATAAACTAGAAGTTTTGTGACATCCGTTTGGTCCGCGAACCAATTTTATAAGCCGACAAATTCCCTCGCTTAATATGAAAGTATTAAACAGGGTTTATATTACTCGGGTTCTTTAAAATTCCCTATAAGGGCAAGCCCCTATAGTTAATTACATCTTAAGTGACGGGAATCACCTAAGAAAACTCTCGATAATAACCAATAATTCTCGCTCTCAAGAATTTCAAACTTTAAGGTTTTCAAAGATTGAATTTTGGAATTTCAATAGGGAATGGATCAAATTTGGAACATTTTGTTTTGTGAATCCAAAGGAAGAAAGGTAGGAGAAATCACTGATTCGAAGTGAACTTCGGTAATTTCCCGACTATCCTATTGTTTGGCTTCGAATTTAGGAAAGTCCTAATGTTTATTTAGTATTTCAATCTCGCCAATTTTAATTAATTAGGGCTTATATTTGTATGATAAAATCAAACAAATAAACTTAGAAGATGTGAGGGTTTATGTCGTATCGACGACTACCTCGGAATCCTAAGACCGGTTAGGGCTTAATTTGCAATGCAAATGCCTACCGAAGAGTTGAGGATTTATGTCGCACTAGTGCAAGCTACCTCGAAATCCTATGGCTTTGTTGTTTTAATTCTAAGAAGATTTTGCTGAAGTAGGTTCAAGTTTTCGCTGACGACGATGGCCGTGCCGCCCACCATGCTCCAAGCTCCTGGTTGTTGCAGAGGTTTAGTTTTAGAAATCATAAATCGTGGATGAGAGAAGTGTTTTGGTTTAGAGAAGTCTTAATTTCCAAGTGTTTTTTTATTTTGATTAAAATAAATCTTAAAGTTGATTATAACGACACCTGCTAAGATCCCACTGCTCCATCCTTCCGGCATCATTATTTTTATCGGATTCACTTAGTCCGTATGAATTTGCTAAACTCAACTGAATGAGTTCCACACTTTCATTTAGACCGTGGGAAATCCCGTTAGCAACACGTAGGTTACATCATCCGAGGTATTCCCGATCATCCAACAGGGCGTTTTAATTTAGTTGCAATCGTAGTTTTGTGTTCTGTTTGTGATTAAATTTTGAGTTGTTTTATATTTTGAAATGTTGTGGCGGTGAATTTTATCTTGCAATGACTTTTAACTTAGTTTTGGTTTCAGTTTTAGGGACTATCCTAAAGGTGTGGGTTTTCATGCAATGCATTGTTTTATCATGCAAGAAAAGTAAAATGCATTTGCAATAAAGTAAATTGCAAGAAAGTAAATTGCAAGAAAGTAAATCGCAATAAAATAAAAGCGTACTCGGAGGGTCTTCCCGTCATCCCAAGCCGCACTTAAAACACAATTAGAATATTTAAGCAAGTTCCTAGGTAAAGCTGGGGAAAGGTTATGGTTTTCTACCAAATTCCTAATCCTATAGCTAGTCAACTCCTACGACGTCTAGTGTTCTTTCGTGTTTTTGTTTGAGGACGATTTTCTTCATCAAAGGACAATTAAGTCCAATTGTTCTTAATAATATCCTATCATATCGAGGAAGTGCTTAAGAAGAATCTTAAACATCTTTTCAATATTTCCAGTGATCGTTTTAAGTCCAAATGAATTTAATTATATAAATGAATCGATCGTCCGAGGTTTTCAAGTCTTGTTAACTTGCTCAGCGTGAACTAGACATTCGAATATCCTATGAGTGAGGTAACACTTCATTCGATGTTCCATTTAGGAGTTATAATAATCAAAGCTTTCAAGGGTAAATTAGTATTCAAATGATTCGATTTAAGTTAAAGGGTTTAAATTTGGAATAGTTGTTCAAGTTGCTTTACATTTATTTTGAATTCTTTATGTCTTAGGTGATGTTATATTTAATTCAACTTAATTTAATCGAGTTTTAATTTAGTTTAATATAGCTAATTTAATTTGATTTGGTATTTAATTAATTTGATTTGATTTAATTTTAATTTAATTTGATTTAATTTAATTTAATTTAATTTAATTATTTAATTTAATTTAATTTATTTAATTTAATTTAATTTAATTTAATTTGATTTGTTTTAATTTAATTTAATTTAATTTTATTATTTAATTTAATTTAATTTAATTTAATTTTAATTTAGTTTAATTTAATTTAATTTGTTTTAATTTAATTTAATTTAATTTTAATTTAATTTAATTTTAATTTAATTTAATTTAATTTAATTTAATTTAATTTAATTTAATTTAATTTAATTTTAATTTATCTTTAATTTACTTTATTTTTAATTTTAATTGAAATTTCAAAAGAGTTTAATAATTTAATTAAGTTTTTTAATATTTTAAATTTGAGTTATCATTTTAATTAAAAATTGAGTATTAATGATATAATTAGTTTAGGGATTTTTAAATTAAAGAATAAATCTCTTCCTAATAAATATCCCTTATTTTAATAATTCCAATTTATTATTCCTCCAAATTTAATCTATTATTTAATTAAAATTTAATCATTTTAAAATTATTTAATGGGTTTATACCCTTTAATTATTTAAATTTCAATCATCCAAACCAGATTAAGATCAAATATTTTACTTGTTGATTTTTTATTAAACCTAAAGTTTTGATTAAGGATTAAAGATTTTAATTACCATTTTACCCTTTAAGCTTAATAATTTCATAACTCACTAAATTGAACCTAAATGAACTTGAAATTTTTATGTAACTTCACTCATATGTCAATAAAGACATGAGAGGAGAAAATGTGATTTTTCTATATTTAATTTATTTATATAATTATTTTTGGTGGAAAATAGAGATTTTCAAGGAAAATTTAATAACATGACCAAGGAAAAGTTTCTGTCCTTAAGAAAATTAGGGGACATTCCTAATGACTAGAGAAGCACTTGGACCAATTTTGGTGATTTTTTGAATTATATTATTTTTATTATAATTATTTTGAGTTTTGGAGTGTTAATTAATTTAAAAATAAAATAAATGTTGAAAAAATGGGTTTTATATTTTTCAAAAATCTCTTTGATATCAAGGAAACCAGAGAAGCAAATTTTACAATTTTCTGATTTTTCTATGATTTATTATAATTATTTTAGTGAAAATGCTAGAAAATACATTTTTTTTAATTTTAAAATTACCCTAGGGCTTTAAAATTCAATATCTCACTAAATAGACCTAAGAAAAATGTGGGATTTGTTCCTAAGTGATTAAAATTCAAAATGTGACATTTTGGTGAATTTTATTATTTTTGTGATTTTTATTATTTTTAAATTATTAAAAATATTAAAATATTATTAAAAATCAACTTTTTTAGAAAATTGAAATTTTAATTTTTTTAGATTCCCCTGATATCAGAGAGGCTCCAAAACCAATTTGGTGAATTTTTGAAAAGTATTTTAAAAGTTATGAATTTTTAAAGTTTAAAATGGCTAAGCGACTTAATCAACCCAATTAATGGGGCTAACCAAGTCCAATCGACCTCAAATTTTTATGGTAGATTCCTCTGATCCTAAAAGTCAGTGGAGAATTGATTTCAAGTCAATTTGATACCTGGTTAACTCTAATTAATTAGGGACCTATTTTGGGTGTTTAAGCCAATTAGGGTTATTTTAAATGAACTAACTCAAAACCTATTTTTCCTAGGGTTCTCTGGTCACAAGGAACATCACCAAATTTTCCTAGAATTTATTTCACAATATGCTATTTACTCGGAATTAAAATACTCAAAACAATGACTCGAACTCGAAAAATCAAGAACTCCTCATAGGATGGCCTCGACTTTGGAAAATTCAGTGAATGTTCCCAAATTCGTAGGCTTCAAAAGCCCTATGGTCTCATGCCATGGTGAATTGTATGTATGCATGGAGAATTAAAACAATGCAGAGAGTAAATAAATCATAAAAAATAAAATATTCGATGAAATTAAGTGATTTCTTTTCCACATTATTCTCCTCTCTTCACCGAGCAAGAGGGTATTTTTTTTATTTTTCTGATTTTTCTACACGTAGATATGAATTTTTGAAGTTTAGGGAATTAAATAAATAAAAAAAAATCCCTAATTTTCTACTTATCCGAGTCGCCGCCAACGCATCCCCAGCCTCCAAAGGCCACGCGGCGCGCTCCCATTCGACGCCGCCACTCGAGTCGCCAGCCCGGCCCCCGGTTCTCGTACCGTCTCCTCGGTCCGACGCCATCCGAGCCGTCCGTCCGCGCGTGTATCGAATGGACGCGCATCCGTTCATCGTCCCCAAGCGTTCTCACCCGAGAGCCGTCCACACTAAATCCCTAAGATCTCACTCGATTCTCAATGAATTTTTATGTTCTTATACTCTATGGATTCGTCTTGAAGAGACGAACACATCTATACGGCTAACATGCATTGAAACTAAATCATTTAAAATGGAGAATCTCCAGAAGCTCGGGATGAAGAGTTAGCTCATACCTTGGCTCGTAGAAGTGCGGCTTCAATCCGAGAGTTGTCGCACCTTCGATCGGGTCCTAGCGAAGCTCCGCATGAAGTCTACCGGTCCGTGAATCGTCTCAGATATGATTTCGACCAAGCCCGATCACAAAGCTTGGAGGCCGGAGCAACCGGGTGGTCCGGAGATGGGGCTTTTGATGGTGGACACCTTCTCTGGTCCGGTGAAGGTGTAGAACCAATCAATTCGGGAATTGGCTCACCGTGGAGAAGTGTCCCGGTTTTCGGTGGAATTTCAACTCGAAATCGAGCTTTCGAGGAGAAAAGCAGGGGAATTCCACCTGGGATCAAGTGCTCTAAGGGTGGAAGAGGGTCCGGAACAATTTTGCGCAGTTTTGGCAAGGTTTATGCTTCTCTTCCTCTCATGGCCGAGAGGGGTGGAGTTTAAATAGAGCCGGCTGGGGCCTCCTGTGGGGAGTTAGGGCTCTGGATCACCGCCTCGGTGAGGAGAAGAACAGCCATGGTGACCACTAGTGCATGGGGCAGCCTCAGCAAGTGAGAATTTCAATGTCGGCTCACATGCGAGCTCTCGGCCATGGTGTTTTCCGGCGGCTCCGGTGGCCGGCCGGCTAGTGCAATGGTCACCATCTTGGTCAGTGGGTCGTGGCCGGGGTTTAGTGTAGCAATCGGCAAATGCCATGTGTAAAGTGGTCGAATCAAAGTAGAATGGGGCATGGCTAGTTTTGAGTCTAAATGGGTCAATCCACCCATTTGGGCTAGGTGCACCACCCAAGGTGGCTTTGGATGTTGTGGGGGATCAAAGGGATCACTTGGCTCGGCATGGAGAAGTCTCCATCCAAATATATTTGGATTAAATTTAAGTTTAGTGTGAAACATGATTAAGGCTAATGAGCTTTAGGGATTAAGGAAAGCCCCCCTCTTCTTACCCAATATGGCATGGTGGAGTGTCCAAAGCTCTCATGGCTCACATGTGGCTCATGCATGGCTTCATGGCTCACCTTCGGCTCGGCAAAAAGTTTCGTCAATTTCATAAAAAAAGGATTTTAAGGATTTTTGATAATTTGGTGGAAATTTGGATGAAGCTTCATTTAGAAATATTTGATCATTGGTTTAGGACTTAGGGATGATTTTAATTGAAAGTATGATGAGGGGAAATGTCATATGGGCTTTGGAAGAATTTTTGGGGCTTTGGATTTTGTGGAAGCTGCTTTTAAAATGGTTTAAGGAATGGGCCCTTAAGTTTAAAAATGAATTTATGGATGGGAATTTTGTAAAGAGGTTGGGCCAAATAATTGTTGGGTTTAGCTCATAGATGTGTCATGAGTGATTTGAAACAATTTGGGGGTGATTTGGATTTGAATTGGGTTGAATTCGGGTTAGGTCTGGGCTTAGGTCAAAAATGGGCCTTTTAACCTCGGGTTGAGTTTGAGTGGGGTTTGGGTCTAAATTTTGGGCAAATCATGTTAGGGTTTTGTTTGTGGGAATGTTAAGGAAGATTTAGAAAAGATTTGAGGTTAATTGGAGTTGAATTGGGTGAGTTCTGGGTTAAGTTCGGGTCATGGGTCCAAATCGGGCTTTAAGGCCAAAAGTGAGATTGATCCAAATGTCAATCAAATTGGACTTGGATTTGGTCTAGATTGGTATTGGGAATGTTGAAGTGAAGTTTAGAATTGAATTGGACCAGAATTTGGGTCAATTGGATAGGTTTGGTTTAACATCGGGTTCATTTCGGGTTAAAATGGGTCAATTTGGGGGTTTTGACAAAAGTAGGGTAAATTGACAAAATTGGCCCATGGTGTAGTTGGACAAAATGAAATTGGGAATATTTGGGATTTTCTGGAATTTTCTGGGAATTTTCTGAATTTTTGGATTTTTAGGCCAAGAAGGGTATTTTGGGTATTCGGAGGGTATTGAGAGGTATTTTTGGAATTTTTGGTATTTTTGGGTATGGATGATCAATTTGAGTGATGTGGAGATGTTTGGGATTGATTTTGGAAAATTTTGGGTAATTTGGAAATTTTGCAAAAATTCGGGTAATTTTAAGGTTTTGTAGGTTAGTAGTGTAGGGTCCCGGGGTCAAAAATCGAAAATTTGGGAAATCGAAGATTGGGTGAATCTAGGTGGAAAGAAGTCATTTTGGTTGAGCCATGAAGCCATTTCAAGCCCATATGAGCCATGAAAGGACTCATTCGAGGCATTCACTATGTTGTTCCTAACCCTCTTACCCAAGAGCTTAGTGGGTTAAGAACCATCCATGTGAATCACCTACATGAGTCGTGAGGTTAAGTTGGGTATAGGTGTGGTTTTAGGAAGTGTGTGGAAATGTAGTGTGTAAGTGTAGTGTAAATCAGCCCCTTCACTGCACTGTGCCACCTGTAGGGCATCCTAAGGCCAAAGAATCCTATAAGAACTCATCCTTTAAACTTCCACATTCGATTTCAACCCTCTAGGTGATTAGGGGTCTATAGTCAAGTTTCAGGAGTTTGCAGGGAGTTTAGAAGTGGTTTGAATTTCTAAAAGGCGGGTCCCAATTCTAGTCCTCTAAGATAGTCAAAGGAAGAGCCTAAGGCTAGATCCTAAGCACTAAAAAGAAGAAGGGAAGACCTCATCAAAAATGAGGTCAACAAATGGACCCCCAATAGGTGTGGTGAGCCGACGGAGCACACCGCGCGTATCGGTGTTGACCGAAGCGATCAACAAAACCAACACAGATGTCCAAGTGACGAACTTAGGACGAAGTGAAGAGTTTCTGCCTGGGGAGTGTCAAGTATATCTCCGGAACCGAGATTATCGAACTCTCGCCGTGGAAAGGAAAATGAGGTGAATCCCAAATCACATGATCTCGGGGGATTTCGATTTTATTTTGTTTTAGTTTAAGTTTTGATATGTGAGCTTAGATTTCAATTGGAGTTTCAATTTAGATCGAAGTTTGTCAAAATTAATTTCAAGGATTTGATTTGAAATGAAAATTGGAATTCGGGGTTTTAGATGTAATATCTTCAACCTCGAAAGAAAATCGAATTGATTAGATCGAATCGTTGCAATGAGAAGATATCTCGCAGTAATGCGGTGTCGGATGTAAAATCCTTAACCTCAAGAGTTCGATTTTGATGTATTTCAAAGGCAATAGAAAAGAATCCTAAAGCAAAGGTACTTCGATGTAAAATCCTCGACCCAAAAGGTCGAATTTGATGTATTTCAAAGGCAATAGAAAAGGATCCTAAAGCAAGTGCAGCCTTGGATGTAAAAAACCTCGACCCAAAAGGTTGAATTTAATGTATTTCAAAGGCAATAAGAAAAGAATCCTAAAGCAAAGGTAGTCTTGGATGTAAAATCCTCGACCCAAAAGGTCAATTTAATGTATTTCAAAGGCAATAGAAAAGAATCCTAGCAAAGGTAAGCTTGATGTAAAATCCTCGACCCAAAAGTTTGAATTTGATGTATTTCAAGGCAACAGGAAAAGAATCCTAAAGCAGGCAAGTCTTGGATGTAAAATCCTCGACCCAAAAGGTCGAATTCGATGTATTTCAAGGCAACAGAAAAGAATCCTAAAAGCAAGGCAGTCTTGGATGTAAAATCCTCGACCCAAAAAATTGAATTTAATGTATTTCAAAGGCAATAGGAAAAGGATCCTAAAGCAAGCAGTACTTGATGTAAAATCCTCGACCCAAAAGGTTCGAATTCGATGTATTTCAAAGGCAACAGGGAAAGAATCCTAAAGCAAGGCAACTTGATGTAAAATCCTCGACCCAAAAAATCGAATTTGATGTATTTCAATGCAATAGAAAAGAATCCTAAAGCAAGGCAGCCTTGGATGTAAAATCCTCGACCCAAAAGGTCGAATTCGATGTATTTCAAAGGCAATATGGAAAGAATCCTAAAGCAAAGGCATACTTGGATGTAAAATCCTCGACCCAAAAATTTGAACTTGATGTATTTCAAAGGCAATAGAAAAGGATCCTAGCAAGGCAGTCTTAGATGTAAAATCCTCGACCCAAAAGGTTGAATTTAATGTATTTTAGTGCAATAGGAAATGAATCATTAGCAAAGGTACTGATGTAAAATCCTCGACCTAAAAGGTCGAATTTAATGTATTTCAAGTGTAATAGAAAAGAATCATAAAGCAAAGCATACTTGGATGTAAAATCCTCGACCCAAAAAATTGAATTTTCGATGTACTTCAAAGGCAATAGGGAAAGAATCCTAAAGCAAAGGTACTTGGATGTAAAATCCTCGACCCAAAAAATTGAATTTTTTTAATTTAATCGAGAATTTGATTCGAATTTGGAAAGATCAAATTTGAAATTTGATCGAGAGTGGATTCGAAATTTGATTGAGGATTTGATTTGAATTTGGAAAGATCAAATTTGAAATTTGATCGAGAGTGGATTTGAAATTTGATTGAGGATTTGATTTGGAATTTGGAAAGATCAAATTTGAAATTTGATCGAGTGTGGATTTGAAATTTGATTGAGTATTTTATTTGGAATTTGGAAGATCGGATTTGAGATTTGATAGAGATTTAGGATCTGGAAAGATTGAATTTGAGATTTGTGTTGATTTCGTTTATCTTTTAATGATTTATTTTATTTTATCGTTTATTTAACGTTCATGTGAATTTGGTATTTGTCATTTTTCGATTTTTTTTTTTTTTTTTAGAAAGTTTTCTTTTATTCTCTTTTTTTATTTCTTTTCTCGTTCTTTCGTTCGAAGTTCATTTAACTTTAATGGCGTTTCCCAATCAATTTGCACAAAAGAGGTGAAGGCCAAAAACGCGACATAGTCACTTTCATTCCAATCATGTCGAAAATACGTCGTACAACTCGATCTCGGAATATATTTCATACAATCCATGTAGACTCAAAACGGATCGTGTATGATCTTTGTCGATTCATCCAAAGAAGCACCCGTCAAAAATCCATGTCCGAATAATAGGGTACATGGTCAATAACATCACCTTCCAAGCCATCCTCGGCAAGGATGCCGACCGGATGTACGTCGGAGGTGTGATATTTCCCATGTAACTCACAGCTCCGTAAGGCCGGTGGTTCTCCAGCCTCGGGTCCGGTCGGAAATGGTAAGGTATTTTACCGTCGTCCATTCTCCCGAAGGTAACCGAGATTCGCTCCACCGGCACTCCCGGAATGCAATGCTTTGCGATATCCGCTCCGTTACCTTGCAGCTTCATGACGGAACCCACCGGTAAAGGTATCTTTACCGGCCCTCGGAACTCACCCGGCCTCGCTATCCGGAGGTCGATCCGAACATGATGTTACACTCATTCAGAAAGAGATCGTGCGTAAAGGTCCGACGAAGTCGTGGTGATCAATATGTGGGGGTATGCAATCACCTTGTTTGTAGATGTTGATAATGCAACTATTGGGTATGCAATCCGCCGGCGCATCCTCCATGTTATCAATCTTTTTACCATTCTCTTGATAAATAATGGCATCGGATCCACTCGCCCATGACGGAGTATCCCCGTGGGTTTCCTTCTTTCTTCAAAGAAAGTCAGTAGCAAAGATCCGCATCAGTATTGTGATTCTTCCTTTCCCCGGCATCCATCTCCGGGTTCCGAGTATGTGTTTTCCCTCAGCGGCTCGCTCGGCCCATTCTCTTCGCATCCCGGATACATCCACGATTTGCCGTTGTTCATACTCCGAGAATACGCTTCGTGTGTAGCTCGAGGCCTTCTAGTATGTTGATTCTTCTTCCTTTAATTCTCTCGAAGTATTCGAAAGTTTTCTTTTCAACATTTTGCATCCTCTCCAGCTTGTATTCCTGAATGATCTCGCAGATGGCGAGGCCTTGTGACATATCGTGGGATATATGGTTCAATCCCTTCACGTTCCCCCGCATACCTCGGCTCCTCGTGGATGATGCCCGCTCGGCACATCCCCCGGGCTGCTTCCGCAACAAGGTCATGCACCGCCGGTGGTTCTATCCGGTGGCGTGGTAGCCTTCTTTCTTCCGATCTTCCGGAGATTTCCCCGGTTCTTTTTGTTATCGTAGGAGCCGGCCTCCTTTCTTCAGTGTTCCCGGTGAACCGGTGTCCTCGAAATGTGTGTGCCGGCATTAGCAATCGTCTCGTCGCGCCGGTCCGCGGCTAGTTTTGTTAGCATCTTACGGATGCGGCGATTCTTATTTCTTCGTTGCGTGGCCGTGAGAGTGGCTCTCCACACTTCGAATCTCCGCGGGCGCGGCGCCGACAAGCCCGCCCTCCGCCGTAGCGACTACGGACTTCATTTTCGTCTTCTTCGCATTTGCCTTTCTTTCTCGTTGTTGGATTGGTGGCTTGGGCCACCCACTTTCATCACCGTCCGCCCGGGTAGTTCTTCTCGTTAATCGGGACCCAGCTCACTTTCCTCGTACTTAGGCCCGCCGGTGCGAAATCCGAGTCAATCTCGATTATCGCTCCATCTTTCACCCTCTTTTCATCGAGTGCAAGGCTTACGCCATTCTTAAAGTTCAAGACCAACCGCCCGTTCGACATTTCCCCGCGAAAAGACAAGGAAAAGGATCGTGGGTCGTACTAAGAACAAGAACATTAAGAAAATGTTTATTAAAGATACATTTTTTTATTATTCTTATATTTTGAAATTTAATAGAATGAAGTAGGATAAGATGAGGGAAGAGATTTTGATTTGAAAAAGAAAACAAGGAAAACTTAATTATCATGATTTTATTTATCTTAAGACATTTTATTATTTTTTTTTTTGGGTTCGGACCCAATCATAAGTAATTACTTCCGCCCGTGTTTCTTAGGGATGAAGAATTCATTCCTTCGAAACATCAGTAACGTAATACTTTTTCAAGTATCGTCCGTCGATCGGAAGCATATGTCGTTCTCCCCGGCAATTCACTAACCGGTAGGAACCTCCCGAGTATACCGTTTCAACCACAAATGGTCCTTCCCAAGTGGGTTCAAATTTTCCTCCTATCTCGCGGTGTGCAAGAATAGTCTCTGAGAACGAGAACTAAGTCACCAACTTTCAAGGTTCTCGCGACCCGCCTTGTCGCGGCTCGAACCATCTTAGCTTCGGTATAGTTCTAAATTCCGTTGCGCCGCAAGTCTTTTCCCTTCCAAGCTTTCTAATTCTTCGAGTCGTAATCCGGCGTTTTCTTCCGTCATGATCTTGTTTGCAACTCGCAATTCCGAGTGAAGGAAGCCGAACCTCTAAAGGTAACACCGCTCGGACCCATACACCGCAGCGTAAGGTGTAGCTTCGAGTAGGAGTTCGAAGGTTGTCCCGTAGGCCCATAAGGCTTCTAACAATTTCTCGTGCCAATTTCTCTTATTATCGTCCAGTGGTTTTCTTTAAGATTTGAACGAGAGTTTTATTAAAAGCCTCGCCGAGACCGTTTCGCTCTCGGGTAGTAAATTTTCGAGTATCGCCGCCGATTCCGTGTCTCCCGACAAAATTGTTGATTTGTGTGCTTCGAATGCCGACCCATTATCCGAGATGATCCCGCGCGGCACTCCGAAACGGTAGACAACTTGGTTCTCGAAAACCGTAGCACGTGGTGTGCTTTCACTTCTCTAAGTGGAACTCGGCTTCGCCCACTCGGAAAAGTAATCCGTAGCCGCAAGAATGAAGCGATGTCCTTTGAAGATGGTGGTTCTATCGGACCCACTATATCCGTGCCCCAACATTCAAATGGCCACGACACAATTGTCGGGTGTAGCACATTCGGAGGTTCGTGTAGAACCACTCCGTGCACTCGGCATCGATGACAGCTCTCGGCGACTTTCATGCAGCTCGGTCATCATCGAGGGCCGTAGTACCCTAGTCTTTTAATTTTCATTTTCATCTTTGACCCGACCGGTGAGCGCCACGCAGTCCCGAATGCACCTCCTTAACAATTTCACGGCCTCGGACCCGCTTAGGCATCTTAGCCACATTCGATCAAAAGACCTTCCGTATAATGTGTTGTTTATTAATGCGTAGGACGCAGTTCTTTTCGATCCGATGGGCTAGCGACCTATCGTCCGGTAGCTTTCCCGTTTGCGTGTAGTTCATTAATGGCCGTCGCCAATCTTCTCGTGTTTTCCGTCACCGCCGCAACCGATTCTTTTTCTTCTTCTCGATTTGTGTATCATGTCTATGTCAAGCCGTGATAGGACCCGACGTCCGCGAACCGACACTTCCACCGATTCATCTTGCAAACAGTGCAAATTCTTTTGCGAGACGGGCTAAAGCATCTCGCTGTGAGCATTTTCTTTCTGGGAATTTTGTAGATTGTCACATTCGGAATCTGTTCCAACAAATCGTATGGCATACCGGAAGTATTGTTCGAGTCTTCCGCTTTAAAATTCGTACCGTCCGGCAATCTGTTGAATGATTAACCGTGAATCCCCGTAGATGTTGATGTTTGTTATCCCCATTCGAATAGCTTAATTCCAATCCCGTTATGAGGGCTTCATATTCTCGCTTCGTTGTTTGTACACGGTTCCGTCAAGTGGTAGGAGTATCTTAACATCCCCCGCTCCGTGTTATAAAGATTAGCCCGATTCCCGCCTTACCGGCACTATCACTTGCGATTCTTCGTCTCAGGTGCCGAAGATGCTCCGTCGAAATATAATTCCCAACATCGATCGTCAAGGTCTTCTAGGTTCATTATTTGTTCATCCGGCAAATCATCATCGAGAGGAGATTCGGCCGGCAAAGGGTGTGCCGCGAGGAAGTCTCGCTAAGACTTGTCCCTTTACGGCACGCAGGCACGAAAGTTATATCGAATTGCAATAATATCATCGACCATCCGGCAAGTCCGCCGTAAAGTGTTGGACGAGTCATCAAGTATTGCAATGGATTAAACTTCGAGATTAGGTCGACCTTATGAGAAAGCATGTAGTGCCCGAGCTTTCGAGCGGCGAAGATCGTGGCCAAACAATGCTTTTCAATCGCGGGATACCTTACTTCCGTCGGAAGTAAACGACGGCTTAAGTAGTAAAGAGCATTTTCTTTACCCTCATCATCGACCTCGGGCTAACATGGCTCCGAGAGAGTCGTCTAAAGCCGCGGTGTAAAGTATCGCCGGTCTACCCGAGACCTGGGGTCGCTAAGACAGTGAGGTGTCATTAAATATTGTTTAATGTCTTCGAAGGCCTTCTCGGCATTTCTCTTCCCAAATAAATTTGGCGTCCTTTTTAACTAGTGCCGAGAAAGGCCGACACCTACTCGACAGTGTTCGAGATAAAGCGTCGAAGATATGCCGCTTCCCTCGAAAAGATCGTAATTGTTTTAAGGTTTCGGGAGGCGGCATTTCTAAGATAACCTTTAATCTTCTCCGGATCGATTTCAATTCCACGATGTCGGACAACGAATCCTAAGAATTTCCCGAGGTGACGCCGAAGGCGCATTTTAAGGGATTCATCTTAAGGTTAAATTGTCTTAATCGTTCGAAAACAATTCTCAAATCATACAGTGGTTTTCCTTTACTTTGCTTATGACGACATCGTCCACGTAGCATTCGACTCGATTGTGGATGAGATCGTCAAAAATTCTCGTCATTGCTCTCTGGTAGGTTGCTCCCGCGTTCTTCAGTCCGAATGGCATCACTGTATAGCAAAATACTCCGATCGGCGTTCGAATGCCGTAAGCTTTTCATCTTCTCGGAGCCATTTTTATCCGGTCGTATCCTCGAAGATCCATCCATGAACGAGAATATTTCATGTGTCGAAGCAATATCGATCATCAGCTTCTGAATCGTAGAGGGAATTCATCTTTTGGACATGCCTTGTTTAAATCTCTCGAAGTCCACACAAATTCCGATCCGACCATTCTTCTTCTCGACCGGCACCACATTGGCTAGCCAAGTCGGGTATTGTTCTTCACGGACAAATTTAGCGTCTATTAGCTTTTTAACTTCGGCTATAACTTGTTGTTCGATTTCTAAACGCATTCTTCCGGGACCTTGTCCGACCGGAATGTAGCAGGATCCACTCCTAGCTTATGGACCGCAACCTCCGGAGCTAATCTTGGCATTTCATCGTAGCTCCAAGCAAAACAAGCCTTTAAATTCCATTAATAACTCGATTATTTCTTTGGAGTCTTCTTTGTCGAGTAAGGAGCTAACAAAGGTAGGTCTAGGCTCTTCGCTAGTACCCAAGTTAACTTCCATTAACTCATCTATCGTGGATTTAATTTCTTCTTCGAATTCCGTGGAGCGTCTCCACTCAGAAATCTTCGAGTTCGTCCGTAGTTTCCATGCAGCTTTCATTGACTTGCAAGTGACAACCAAGCAAAATTCGCATCGTCAACCGACCCTACCGTGCCGAATCCGAGTCCATACTTTGAATCGGAGGACGACCGCAGTTATTCCATAACTTTTCAAAATGTTGTGATCGGCCTCTCGTCCATCGTCGAGGTAAGAAACCACGTTGAATTAAATTTTCAACACAGGAAGAGTACCACTCAAAAGGTAATTCCATTAATTTCGATGAAGTGACATCTTCGAATTGTACATTATTTTCGCTTTGGAGGAAGAAGCACCACGGTAGAATTTGATCGGCTTTGCACCGTCACTACGTACCTCTTCGACCTCCATACCCTCGATCTTATTGAATGGATCGGAGTTAGGGTCATAAGCATGTACGTAGTGGTTAATCTTCTCGTACATCGATTTGTATTCTTCGTTCTTTTCATCTTCGAGGGAGATCTTGTATTGCGGCTTCTTTCGACTTATTGTTGTCGCTTCTTGCTTCGATTTCTTTTTCCTCTTCGTAACTATCTTCCCAATCAACATTGATGGCCGGTTTCCTCCGTCCAATCGTCCTAGTGTCTCTACCACGGCCTCGTCCCCGACCTCGACCTCGGATGCGAGTCGTGGAGAAACCTTCACCATCTTGCCGAAGGGGAGTGGTGAGTGATCGTTGGACTAGAACTTCGTGTTCTTCGTTGTCTCGAACTTTCTTCGCTTCATTTGTTATGGCATCTCCGGAGAAGATTGTTTTCTTGGCGTGCATAATAAGCCGCATCTTCATGGACTCCAATCTCATGTACGGAGAATGGTTGTAAGTCGCCTTTGATGCACCGTTCCCCTCCATTGTAATACTTGATGCACCGATGCGTAGATGATGGTACCATCCCCGTTTTCATGTATCCATGGTCGGCCCGCAGAGAGCATCGAACGACGTTTCGAATCGATTATATGAAATTTCGCGGTTGTCTTTGCTAAATCACCGGTCTTCATCGCAGCGTTATTGACCCGAGGGCTCTTTCTCCTTTCTCGTCGAATCCTCTTAATAACATTTTGTCGGCCTCGAGCTCACGAGCATCAATTTCCAAGTATGCTAGTGTTCGAAGACTCATTATATTGATCGATGCTCTCGGATCCACCAATACTCCTGAGAGCGTAAACTTCCCAATCAGTAATCGAAATGTACAACGGTCGGCCATGATCTCGCTCGTCCCAAGTAGTAGGTCATTGTCCGTGAAGGTAACACCTCGCCGTTCCTTTAACGAGCAAACCTCATCTAAGGGATCTCCGGCCATTCGAGCTAAGCAAATTTCCGGATCAAGTAAGGCCTCGATTAGAGCTTCCCTCATCTCCTTTGATAAGATGAGAGCATCATAAATGCTCGCTTGGCCGGTAGTTTCCTAAGATGGGCTAGCACGTCTGTAGTCCACTTTGTTTCCATGCGTCTCGGCTTCTTCTCGAACGGGTATCTCTTCCGCCTGGGTTGGTTCTTCGAACAACCACTCGCTTTCCTTTGTCTTTTAGACCCATTCTCGGAGGTAAAACTTTTCCACTTCTTAGAGTCGACTTCGTAATTTCTTCTAAATCTAGTGTCGAGTTTGCTGGTGTTTCCTCCCCGAATCGGAATGATCGGATCTTCTCGGATTATCTTCAAAATCCGAAGGCTCTAACTCTATCGTAACCGGAGCTCCTCGAAACTCACGTATAGAGCCGTTGCTCGTCGAGCTCTCGTAGCCTCCTCGATGGATGTCTTCTTCGTCATTTTGATCGTCGAGATCTTGTATGATTTGAGAATTGTTGTTGGTATCGAAATCGACGCCCGGATTGTCGCTAGTTACGTAATCGTTAGAAACAGATCAAAACGTAGCCAACGCCATCACCCTTATCATTATATGATCCCACCGAAGTGAGCGTGATAATCATACAAAATCGAGGTTCGAGGGATTTCTCCCCCGAATCGGAAATAACTATCCTAGATAAGCAGCCCCTAGTCTAGCCTTAGGAATCTCGGTCCCTCTTCTTCGTCAATTTTCTTCTTCTCTTCGATTGTCTCCCGTCGAGGTGGTTCTTCTATCGCAAGTGATAAGCATCGGCTTAACGGTGTCTCGAACTCGAATCGAAGCTCGCACCGAAGCGGCTCGGATGTTGTCTAAAATCTTCTTCGAAGATCTTGTCCAGTGGTGGTCCATCCATCGTCGGCTGCATAGGGATCTATCTGAATGACGGGATCGGCCGAGATAACATCGACGGAACCTCCTTTCCGGGGTTCCTTCATGTACTCCTTCGGGATTGTTATATTTCCTTTCCGAAGGTTGTCGTCGAGCCAACTTTTAAAGGTAATACAATCTTCTATCTTGTGCCCAAGCATCCGATGGTAGGGGCAAAAGTCGGGATCACCTTTCTTGTCGACTTCCTCCGGTCTTTTAGGCTCTGGCAGCTGGAAATCTGGAGTTTTCATTAAGCTGCGGAACATCTTTGGTACCGCTTCATTTTTGAACGGATATTCTCTGCTCAGAAGCTCCCTCAATGTACGTTGCGGACGGGACGGTTGTTCATACTGCGGAGACGACTGATAGCTGGATCGGGGTTGCCGGTAATCTTGTTGTGGCTGCCGCGGCCGTCTCGGTGGTATTTCAGACGGCTGTTCGCCTTTATCAACCGCCGCAACGATCCGGGATTTCTTTTCGAAAGTCTTCACCGGCTTCGCTTGTCCGTCTTGTCGGCAAAACTTAATTGCTTCGCCTCTTCTGCAAGCTTCCGGCCTTGCTTAACAACTTCTCAAAAGTCTTAATAAGTGAATCCCTCGAGGAGAAGTGCTATCGAGCCGTGAATGCTTTTAAGCAAGATGCCAACCGCATGTTGTTCTGCAGCTTGTGGTTCACACTTCATGCTTAAATTTCTCCATCGAAATATGTAATCCACTAGAGTTTCATTCGGCCTTTGTTTCTCTACCACTAAATCACCTATAGTGATGTGGTGCCGAGCTCCGCAGAATCGCTTAATGAAGAGGCTCTCTAGCTCCGAGAATGTCTTCACCGAACCGTCGGCAATTCCGCATACCGGCCAAAGGCGATTCCCGACGTGACCGCCGACGAACCGTCGGAAGAGTAACGCATCGCTCCCGCCGCATTGCAACAACTAGCACGAAAGTGTGCAACATGCCGGTCTGGGGTTCCTGCTCCGTCGAAGGTCTTAAACAGCAGGTGGTACGAAGCCTTTCGGTATCGGATGCTGTCGAATCTCTTCCGGTAAGGTCTACCCGTCCGAATGGATGTCCCGTTCTTCGATTGTGCTAAGGCTTCTCGCACTCCGTCGCTCTACCAAGTTCTTGATATCCTTTTCGTGGATCATACTTCGTGTCGTGTCCTTTTAGCCGGTCATCCCCATCGACGGATGTAATCTCCTTTCCTCCGTCTACAATGTGAATGACTTCTGGGGGTGTCTCTCTATGTGGTCAGTACTTCGACTCCGGAGAGTGGCCAAAGCTACGGCCATCTCTTCCATCCTTTTCGCCATTCGAGCGATCGTGTCGTCTTTTTCCCGAAGCCGTCTCTTCATCGCCCGGTTCCTCTCTTCGCAACTGCAGGAGCACCTCGAGAAGCCGATGAAGCTCGTGTCTCAACCATGTTGATTTCTCGCATATTCGTTGTCCATGAATTCCGATGAGTCGATCTCATCTCCGAACTTTTCTTCTCTTTCTTTTGCCAACCGTCGGATGTCGGTTCTCAACTTTTCCATGGCATCTTCTAGCGGAGCTTTCGTGTGTCTTCGCGGTTGTCATGCGATGGTCAGCCGGTCCCCCTTTCACGAGTCCCCTTTATCGCAAGAAGCACTTTCTTCGCATTCTAGCCTCCCGGCGAGACTTTCTCTCCGGCCGCCGTTTCAATCTCAACCGCCCCGTAGTGGGACGCCACACCATCCTTCTAGCAGACGAAGGTCTAGGACCGCATGGTCCGTCGTCAAATGCCGGAAGGCGGTATCCTCCCTAATCCGTAATCCCGATACTACGACAAGCGGACTAGCCTTCATTCTCTCGCTCGGCTTTTCTATCATGATGGCGGGCTCTACTCGGGGCCCAAGACGGGATTTGACCGGCACCCGCCCTATCCTTCGTAGAATTTCCGACACCGGCGCTTTTCCTTCTTTGCTAGCTTTTCTACCAAAGTTTGCAATCGAGCAAACGGCGTAGTTCTAGTTCTTTTCTGCGGCTATCGTCGTAGTATGCGGGCCGAGGTAATGTGGCAAGCAATCTTGCGAACATTCTCCTCATCCTCCGAGGCGGAGAGGGGATGGAACCCGCTTCCTCCCAAAAGTGGTATGTAGTCGCAGTGGTGTATATTCCGGTAGCGGTGTATATTCTCGGCAACTCGGAATTTCCTCCAAGAAAGCAATCTCAGCACTTCCGGCTTCCCCGGCGATCCTTCTATTTCTATTTCTTCTTTCGGGTCTTCGTCAGGCCGACGGAATTTTTGAACCGGACCCGATTTCTAAAACGAAGGTCTTACAGAAGATCCGTACCCTCCACTGCAACGTGTTTACCATAGCTTCCGGATTTCTTTCCCTTTTGATTCGCGTAAGTCGGGGTAGGTGCGTAAACAACTAGACCAAATGGGGGTAGTAAGAATAGCTCCTCCCGCGGACGGCAAGATTCTCCTAGTCCGGACCCTTTCGCAGGGAGGAAACTCTGGGTCGACCTAAGGTCGAACTCCAGCAGTGGCTCCTCGCCTCGTATACCTTGTTTGTCGCGGCAAAGAGGGAGACGCTCGGTGACCTCGACGTTCGTGTTTTCAAATCCTCGTCCAAACCTGGATGACTCCATTGTCGGGCAGCTTCATCCTTATGCATGCCGAAGTCCAAGTCCGTTGGTGAAGGAGAAAATCGCTCGGGCTTCCATTTCAGCAGGTAGATTCTGGTCGTCGGCCCTAGTTATGCTTCTTTCTTCGAGACGAAAAGAAAGGAATTGAAAAGAGTCCGAACTCATTCTTTGTTCATGTATTTATAAAAAGAATCATTTGTTAAAAGAATCACTTATTAGTAGGGTTTGTTTATTTAGAACTGAACGTTCAAAGGTGCAGAGAAGGTAAGGAATCCGATTCGTAGTCGGAAAGGGAAAGAAAGTCTTAAGCAAGACTTCTCGACTCGAAGGATCATTCCTAAACTAACACCTATCGGGGTCCACCCCACCTCGTAAATGAGGTAAAGGATCTCGTAACCTCTCCGTTTAGGGGTGTCTAAACAATGGCTCCTAAATCCGAGAGAATGTTGGCTATACTTGTTCAAGATAGAAATGAACATAGTATTCCAACGGAAAGAAGGGTAGTTTGATCCATTAGTGACATGGATACACTACCGATTTTTGAAAGCAAAATTATTCGATTATAATGGAGAGAGGAATCGTCCTCAACGGAGTCGCCGTAAATCATTTCGCATATTTTTTAGGTTGTGTGATGTTTTTTAAAAGGGGTCGCCTAACGTAAGTTGTCGGCGAATTTAAATTTTAAATTCGATTTAAATATATATATAATTTAGAAAGTAGTATTTGACTTTGAAAATAATTTTAAATTTGAAAGTTTTAAGATATGAGATTAAACCGATCTCACATCCCAAATAAGTTTATATAAACGAGCACCGCACCACAAACCGTGTATCTATCCCTAAAGATGTATACAATCGCTCGAGGGTGGGGCTCGATCAAATAAACTAGAAGTTTTGTGACATCCGTTTGGTCTGCGAACCAATTTTATAAGCCGACAAGTTCCCCTGCTCAATATGAAAGTATTAAACATGGTTTATATTACTTGGGTTCTTTAAAATTCCCTATAAGGGCAAGCCCCTATAGTTAATTACATCTTAAGTGATGGGAATCACCTAAGAAAACTCTCGATAATAACCAATAATTTCGCTCTCAAGAATTTCAAACTTTAAGGTTTTCAAAGATCGAATTTTGGAATTTCAATAGGAATAGATCAAATTTGGAACATTTTGTTTTCGTGAATCCAAAGGAAGAAAGGTAGGAGAAATCACCGATTCGAAGTGAACTTCGGTAATTTCCCGACTATCCTATTGTTCGCTTCGAATTTAGGAAAGTCCTAATGTTTATTTAGTATTTCAATCTCGCCAATTTTAATTAATTGTGGCTTATATTCGTATGATAAAATCAAACAAATAAATTTAGAAGATGTGAGGGTTTATGTCGTATCGACGACTACCTCGAATCCTAAGACCTAGTTAGGCTTAATTTGCAATGCAAATGCCTAACGAAGAGTCGAGGATTTATGCTGCACTGTGCAAGCTACCTCGAAATCCTATGGCTTCGTTGTTTTAATTCTAAGAAGATTTTGTCAAGTAGGTTCAAGTTTTGCCGACGACGATGGCCGTGCCGCCCACCATGCTCCAAGCTCCCGGTTGTTGCAGAGGTTTAGTTTTAGAAATCATAAATCGGGGATGAGAGAAGTGTTTTGGTTTAGAGAAGTCTTAATTTCCAAGTGTTTTTTTTATTTCGATTAAAACAAATCTTAAAGTTGATTATAACGACACCGGCTAAGATCCCACGGTTCCATCCTTCCGCATCATTATTTTTATCGGATTCACTTAGTCCAGATGAATTTGCTAAACTCAACCGAATGAGTTCCACACTTTCATTTAGACCGTGGGAAATCCCGTTAAGCAACACGTAGGTTACATCATCCGAGGTATTCCCGATCATCCAACAGGGCGTTTTAATTTAGTCTGCAATCGTAGTTTTGTGTTCTGTTTGTGATTAAATTTCGAGTTGTTTTATATTTTGAAATGTCGTGGCGGTGAATTTTATCTTGCAATGACTTTTAACTTAGTTTTGGTTTCAGCTTTAGGGACTATCCTAAAGGTGTGGGTTTTCATGCAACAGCTTGTTTTATCATGCAAGAAAAGTAAAATGCATTCGCAATAAAGTAAATCGCAAGAAAGTAAATTGCAAGAAAGTAAATTGCAATAAAATAAAAGCGTACCCGGAGGGTCTTCCCGTCATCCCAAGCCGCACTTAAAACACAATTAGAATATTTAAGCAAGTTCCTAGTAAAGCTGCGGGAAAGGTTATGGTTTTCTACCAAATTCCTAATCCTATACTTAGTCAACTCCTACGACGTCTAGGTTCTTCGTGTTTTTGTTTCGAGGACGATTTTCTTCATCAAAGGACAATTAAGTCCAATTGTTCTTATAAATATCCTATCATATCGAGGAAGTGCTTAAGAAGAATCTTAAACATCTTTTCAATATTTCCAGGATTGCTTTAAGTCCAAATGAATTTAATTATATAAATGAATCGATCGTCCGAGGTTTTCAAGTCTTGTTAACTTGCTCGAGGAACTAGACATTTCGAATATCCTATGAGTGAGGTAACACTTCATTTCGATGTTCCATTTAGAGTTATAATAATCAAAGCTTTCAAGGGTAAATTAAGTATTCAAATGATTTCGATTTAAGTTAAAGGGTTTAAATTTGGAATAAGTGTTCAAGTCGCTTTACATTTATTTTGAATTCTTTATGTCTTAGGTGATGTTATATTTAATTCAACTTAATTTAATCGAGTTTTAATTTAGTTTAATATAGTTCAATTTAATTTGATTTCGTGTTTAATTAATTTGATTTGATTTAATTTTAATTTAATTTGATTTAATTTAATTTAATTTAATTTAATTATTTAATTTAATTTAATTTATTTAATTTAATTTAATTTAATTTAATTTGATTTGTTTTAATTTAATTTAATTTAATTTTATTATTTAATTTAATTTAATTTAATTTAATTTTAATTTAGTTTAATTTAATTTAATTTGTTTTAATTTAATTTAATTTAATTTTAATTTAATTTAATTTTAATTTAATTTAATTTAATTTAATTTAATTTAATTTAATTTAATTTTAATTTATCTTTAATTTACTTTATTTTTAATTTTAATTGAAATTTCAAAAGAGTTTAATAATTTAATTAAGTTTTTTAATATTTTAAATTTGAGTTATCATTTTAATTAAAAATCGAGTATTAATGATATAATTAGTTTAGGGATTTTTAAATTAAAGAATAAATCTCTTCCTAATAAATATCCCTTATTTTAATAATTCCAATTTATTATTCCTCCAAATTTAATCTATTATTTAATTAAAGTTTAATCATTTTAAAATTATTTAATGGGTTTCTACCCTTTAATTATTTAAATTTCAATCATCCAAACCAGATTAAGATCAAATATTTTACTTGTTGATTTTTTATTAAACCTAAAGTTTTAATTAAGGATTAAAGATTTTAATTACCATTTTACCCTTTAAGCTTAATAATTTCATAACTCACTAAATTGAACCCAAATGAACTTGAAATTTTTATGTGACTTCACTCATATGTCAATAAAGACATGAGAGGAGAAAATGTGATTTTTCTCGTATTTAATTTATTTATATAATTATTTTTGGTGGAAAATAGAGATTTTCAAGGAAAATTTAATAACATGACCAAGGGAAAGTTTCTGTCCTTAAGAAAATTAGGGGACATTCCTAATGACCAGAGAAGCACTTAGACCAATTTTGGTGATTTTTTGAATTATATTATTTTTATTATAATTATTTTGAGTTTTGGAGTGTTAATTAATTTAAAAATAAAATAAATGTTGAAAAAATGGGTTTTATATTTTTCAAAAATCTCTTTGATATCAAGGAAACCAGAGAAGTAAATTTTGCAATTTTCTGATTTTTCTATGATTTATTATAATTATTTTAGTGAAAATGCTAGAAAATACATTTTTTTTAATTTTAAAATTACCCTAGGGCTTTAAAATTCAATATCTCACTAAATAGACCTAAGAAAAATGTGGGATTTGTTCCTAAGTGATTAAAATTCAAAATGTGACATTTTGGTGAATTTTATTATTTTTGTGATTTTTATTATTTTTTAATTATTAAAAATATTAAAATATTATTAAAAATCAACTTTTTTAGAAAATTGAAATTTTAATTTTTTTAGATTCCCCTGATATCAGAGAGGCTCCAAAACCAATTTGGTGAATTTTTGAAAAGTATTTTAAAAGTTATGAATTTTTAAAGTTTAAAATGGCTAAGCGACTTAATCAACCCAATTAGTGGGGCTAACCAAGTCCAATTGACCTCAAATTTTTATGGTAGATTCCTCTGATCCTAAAAGTCAGTGGAGAATTGATTTCAAGTCAATTTGATACCTGGTTAACTCTAATTAATTAGGGACCTATTTTGGGTGTTTAAGCCAATTAGGGTTATTTTAAATGAACTAACTCAAAACCTATTTTTCCTAGTGGTTCTCTCAGTCACAAGGAACATCACCAAATTTTCCTAGAATTTATTTTACAATATGCTATTTACTGGAATTAAAATACTCAAAACAGTTGACTCGAACTTGAAAAATCAAGAACTCCTCATAGGATGGCCTCCGACTTTGGAAAATTCAGTGGAATGTTCCCAAATTCAGAGGCTTCAAAAGCCCTATGGTCTCATGCCATGGTGAATTGTATGTATGCATGGAGAATTAAAACAATGCAGAGAGTAAATAAATCATAAAAAATAAAATATTTGATGAAATTAAGTGATTTCTTTTCCACATTATTCTCCTCTCTTCACCGAGCAAGAGGGTATTTTTATTTTATTTTTCTCGATTTTTCTACACAGAGAAATGAATTTTTAAGTTTAGGAATTAAATAAATCAAAAAAAATCCCTAATTTTCTACTTATCCGAGTCGCCGCCAACGCATCCTCGGCAGCCTCCGAAAGGCCACGCGGCGCGCTCCCATTCGACGCCGCCACTCGAGTCGCAGCCCGGGCCCCGCGGTTCTCGTACCGTCTCCTGGTCCGACGCCATCTGAGCCGTCCGTCCGCGCGTGTATTGAATGGACGGCATCCGTTCATCGTCCCCAAGCGTTCTCACCCGAGAGCCGTCCACACTAAATCCCTAAGATCTCACTCGATTCTCAATGAATTTTTATGTTCTTATACTCTATGGATTCGTCTTGAAGAGACGAACAAATCTATACGGCTAACATGCATCGAAACTAAATCATTTAAAATGGAGAATCTCCGAAGCTCTGGATGAAGAGTTAGCTCATATCTTGGCTCGTAGAAGTGTGGCTTCAATCCGAGAGTTGTTGCACCTTCGATCGGGTCCCAAGCAAGCTCCGCATGAAGTCTCCTCGGTCCGTGAATTGTCCGGATATGATTTCGACCAAGCCCGATCACAAAGCTTGGAGGCCGGAGCAACCGGGTGGTCCGGAGATGGGGCTTTTGATGGTGGACACCTTCTCTTGGTCTCGGTGAAGGTGTAGAGCCAATCAATTCGGGAATTGGCTCACCGTGGAGAAGTGTCCCGGTTTCGGTGGAATTTCAACTCGAAATCGAGCTTGCGAGGAGAAATAGCAGGGGAATTCCACCTGGGATCAAGTGCTCTAAGGGTGGAAGAGGGTCCGGAACAATTTTGGCAGCAGTTTTGGCAAGGTTTATGCTTCTCTTCCTCTCATGGCCGAGAGGGGTGGAGTTTAAATCGTAGCCGGCTCGGGGCCTCCTGCGGGGAGTTAGGGCTCGGGATCACCGCTTCGCGTGAGGAGAAGAACAGCCATGGTGACCACTGTGCATGGGGCAGCTCAAGCAAGTGAGAATTTCAATGTTGGCTCACATGCGAGCTCTCGGCCATGGTGTTTTCCGCGGCCCGGTGGCCGGCCGGCTGTGCAATGGTCACCATCTTCGTTAGGTGGGTCGTGGCCGGGTTTAGTGTAGTAATCGGCAAATGCCATGTGTAAAGTGGTTGAATCAAAGTAGAATGGGGCATGGCTAGTTTTGAGTCTAAATGGGTCAATCCACCCATTTGGGCTAGGTGCACCACCCAAGGTGGCTTTGGATGTCGTGGGGGATCAAAGGGATCACACTGGCTCGGCATGGAGAAGTCTCCATCCAAATATATTTGGATTAAATTTAAGTTTGTGTGAAACATGATTAAGGCTAATGAGCTTTAGGGATTAAGGAAAGCCCCCCTCTTCTTACCCAATATGGCATGGTGGAGTGTCCAAAGCTCTCATGGCTCACATGTGGCTCATGCATGGCTTCATGGCTCACCTTTCGCTTCGGCAAAAAGTTTCGTCAATTTCATAAAAAAAGGATTTTAAGGATTTTGGATAATTTGGTGGAAATTTGGATGAAGCTTCATTTAGAAATATTTGATCATTGGTTTAGGACTTAGGGATGATTTTAATTGAAAGTATGATGAGGGGAAATGTCATATGGGCTTTGGAAGAATTTTTGGGGCTTTGGATTCTGTGGAAGCTAGCTTTTAAAATGGTTTAAGGAATGGGCCCTTAAGTTTAAAAATGAATTTATGGATGGGAATTTTGTAAAGAGGTTGGGCCAAATAATTGTTGGGTTTAGCTCATAGATGTGTCATGAGTGATTTGAAACAAATTGGGGGTGATTTGGATTTGAATTGGGTTGAATTCGGGTTAGGTCTGGCTTAGGTCAAAAATGGGCCTTTTAACCTCGGGTTGAGTTTCGAGTGGGGTTTGGGTCTAAATTTTGGGCAAATCATGTTAGGGTTTTGTTTGTGGGAATGTTAAGGAAGATTTAGAAAAGATTTGAGGTTAATTGGAGTTGAATTGGGTGAGTTTAGGTTAAGTCTGGGTCATGGGTCCAAATTGGGCTTTAAGGCCAAAAGTGAGATTGAATCCAAATGTCAATCAAATTGGACTTGGATTTGGTCTAGATTGGTATTGGGAATGTTGAATTGAAGTTTAGAATTGAATTGGACCAGAATTTGGGTCAATTGGATAGGTTTGGTTTAACATCGGGTTCATTTCTGGGTTAAAATGGGTCAATTTGGGGTTTTGACAAAATTAGGGTAAATTGACAAAATTGGCCCATGGTGTAGTTGGACAAAATGAAATTGGGAATATTTGGGATTTTCTGGAATTTTCTGGGAATTTTCTCGAATTTTTGGATTTTTAGGCCAAGAAGGGTATTTTGGGTATTTGGAGGGTATTGAGAGGTATTTTTGGAATTTTTGGTATTTTTGGGTATGGATGATCAATTTGAGTGATGTGGAGATGTTTGGGATTGATTTTGGAAAATTTTGGGTAATTTGGAAATTTTGCAAAAATTTGGTAATTTTAAGCGGTTTTTGCAGTAGTTTAGTAGGTGTAGGGTCCCGGGGTCAAAAATCGAAAATTTGGGAAATTGAAGATTGGGTGAATCTAGGTGGAAAGAAGTCATTTTGGTTGAGCCATGAAGCCATTTCAAGCCCATATGAGCCATGAAAGGACTCATTCGAGGCATTCACTATGTTGTTCCTAACCCTCTTAGCCAAGAGCTTAGGGGTTAAGAACCATCCATGTGAATCACCTACATGAGTCAGGAGGTTAAGTTGGGTATAGGTGTGGTTTTAGGAAGTGTGTGGAAATGTAGTGTGTAAGTGTAGTGTAAATCAGCCCCTTCACTGCACTGTGCCACCTGTAGGCGCTCCTAAGGCCAAAGAATCCTATAGTGAACTCATCCTTTAAACTTCCACATTCGATTTCAACCCTCTAGGTGATTAGGGGTCTATAGTCAAGTTTGTGGAGTTTGCAGGGAGTTTAGAAGTGGTTTGAATTTCTAAAAGGCGGGTCCCAATTCTAGTCCTCTAAGATAGTCAAAGGAAAAGCCTAAGGCTAGATCCTAAGCACTAAAAAGAAGAAGGGAAGACCTCATCAAAAATGAGGTCAACACCCCTCTGCCCAGATCCAAAAGGGTAAGATCTTCAACAATGTGTCTGATGTTGAGCATCCTAACCCACAACTTGGAGTCTCCCAATTTTCTAACATCGAGGGACGGGTGTTGAGCCTTACAATACTTGCCCAACAAAAACTTAGCCCACAAAGAGGATTGAGTTCTAAATTTAATCCATAGTTTTCATTAGTTAAATTGAAGGTGGTGTTGAAGTCCTTTGAAACCCATGCCACTAGCCAAAGTAGGCTTTGCAACCTGCTGCCAGGAAGCCCATTGAAGTTGTTGCCTTTGTCCTGACCACAAGAATCTATTAAAAGCCCTTTCCAACTAAATTTGAGTTCTTTTCTTCAAATTTGTCATCTGCAAAATATAAGAAAGGAAGGTGGTAAGGATACTCTTAAGCAAAATGACTCTACCTCCATTGGATAGGAATGAATGAGTCCAACTTGTAAGATGAGAATTAATTTTCTTCAAAATCTCATCAAACCGGGTTTGCTTGACTCTGCCAATAATGAGTAGGTGATGCACCAAAAATATGTTAGTTTATATATATGTAAATTGTACTCATTTTTTGTGATATTACACTTTAAAGGAAGGTATTTCTCATGTTTTGCTACAGGTATGATGATTTTAGGCTTTTGGAGCAAAAGGCAGCAAAAAAGAATGAATTTGGAGCAAAAAGAGGCAAAAAGTGAGAACTCAACCTACTGGCGCCGATGACACCCTATCCAGTGCTGCCAGCACCCAATTTTAGAGAGTTCAAAATTATTATGGCGGACCAGCACCGACAACGCTCTATCCAGCTCTGAAAGCGCCCAAAGTCGGTAGACACCAAATTCATTGTATTCGGATGATTTTTGAAGGGTTTCTTGAGGAAACTCTTGGGGAGTTAGTTTCTAAACTATTTCAAATAGATTTGGACGTCAAGAAATAGAGAGAAGAGAGGGAGAGGAGTCATTTTAGTGTGAGTAAAGTGTGTTAGGGTTTTGGAGAGTGAGTGTGTAAGTGTGTTAAGTGTGTGGAAGTCTTATTTTGTGAGGGATACTTCTCTAAGGAGTGTAGGAGAAGGAGGAAAGTGAGAGTTCTCTTCTTCCATACTATTCTAAAGAGGGAATAAAGTGTTATTGTGAAGAGAGAAAATGATTCAAAGAAACATCAAGGGAATTATTTGGGTAAGAAATTGAGATAAGTTGTATTTACTTTTTGTAGTTTGTATGACTTTGCTTTTATATATGAAATTCATGTTGTGTTATATCTTCCTCATGAATTTTGAGTAGTTTACTTTGTCTTTCACCTTGAAATGAGATGTGATGAATTGGTGATGTAGATTTGATGTGCCAATTAAATGTTAAGAAATTGTGATGATTTTTCACTTCCTACTTCATTTACTTTTTGATATGGCCAATTGAATTGTTAAAAATTATTGTGAAACATTCAAATTGAGAGGACTAAGTGTTATACAACAAAAGTGGAGAATTCTTTCAAGTTCCATGAATGAGTTACGTAGTTCATGGGGGTTGAGTGCAAATAAAGCTAGGGTTAGCCTTCAGGTGAAGGGAAGTAGGAGCTCTGAAGTGAGAGCCAGTATCCTCCCAGCCTAACCATGGATTTAGGGATTAAGCCTATGATTTTCCAATGTTCTTTACATAACTCTGAAGAGGGGGTACTCTAAAGAGGGTAAAGAATATGAATGCTCCTATTTGGCACTATACAAAATCTTATTAATCTATATCATTTAGTCATCATGATATCATTGTAAGGGGAGAGATGCCTTTTTCATATTAGAACCTTTCATTACAAAACTTTGTCTGTGTTAGTTAATTCTGTTTAGAAACCTAGAAAGTAACATTAGTTAACTTAGCCTTTAGTTATCGTTACACTAGAAACTTTAATATTTTCTGAACTTGCATTGTGAATTGAGTAGTGGATTTCATTCCTAGGCTATATTTTAAGTAGTTCCAACCATTCTCATGGAATCGATAGCCAGGACTCCACTAGAGCCCTATATTAATTGAAAGATATGTATACTTGCATATACAAGTGGCTGCTTTATTATTTAATTGATCTACTTTGAAACTGAACTGATTATACCTTTTAAAATTAACACTTTTAGCAGCAACTAGTCAATTTTTTGGCACCATTGCCGGGGAAGGAATAAAACAACAACTATCAAATTTGTAGTGTTTGAAAACCTTTACTTTATAATTTGCAATTGTGTGTGCTTACATACTTTTAAGTGTGTTCAGTGTGATTTTATATGCATAGTATTGGATCCATAGGTTTAGTGCCTTACGATTCAAAATTAGAGTGTACTATTAGAAAAATTCGAAAACAACAAAAAAAATCTAAAAATCTTCACAAAACGACAAACAATTTATATGATCAACAGAATGAAAATGAACAAATTCCAAGACCTTTAAGAGATTATGCTAACCCAACAACAGATGAAATTCACTCAACTATTCAAAATCCTGATGTTGCTGCTAATTCATTTGAGCTTAAACCTACCATTATCCAAATGGTACAAAATAATCAATTTGGAGGAACACCTAATGAAGATCCTAATTTACATCTTACAAGTTTTCTAGAATTTTATGCTACATTTAAATATGATGGAGTGTCGAATGATGTTGTCAGACTTAGACTTTTTCCTTTTTCATTAAGGGATAAAGCTAAGGCGTGGTTAAATTCATTAGCACCTGGATCTATCATAACTTGGGGAGAACTTTCACAAAAATTTCTGTCAAAATTTTTTCCTCGATCAAAAACTTCTAAGCTTAGAAATGATATTAAATCTTTTGGTCAGTTTAAAGTGGAATCAATATATGAAGATTAGGAAAAATTTAAAGATCTGCTTAGGAAATGTTCACATCATGCTCTACTAGATTGGTTAATAATTCAAACATTTTATAATGGAATAGTAGGATCTCTTAGATCATTTATAGATGCTGCTGCTGGTGGATCATTAATGTCTAAACCTTTTGATGAAGCATACTCTTTATTAAAAGAGATGGCTACTAACAATTTTCAATGGCTCTCTGAACGGTTAAATACTAAGAGAGTAGCTAATATTCATGATTCTGATAACGTAACTATGATAGTCTCTCAAATTGTTGCCATATCAAAGAAAATAGATCAATACAAAAGGAACTATTCTCAAACAACCCCAATATTAGAGGATAATTGATTCAGACAGATGATAGAATCTCAAACATCCTATCAGACCTTGAATTATATAAATAATAAACCTAACAATCCTTATTCGAACTATTATAATCCTGGTTGGAAAAACCACTCAAAATTAAACTGGAGTACTAATAACAATGCTACTGTTAACTCGCAATTGGGAAACAATGCAGTGAATCCAGTAGGAAATTTAAAAAATCAGGGAAATACACATTATCGACCTTCTTATCCTCCAGGTTTTAATAGTAACCCACAATTTAAGGAAAAGAAATTGTTGATGGAAGAATTAATCTTAAATATGGGTAATCAACTACAAACTCAAGGTAATCAATCGCAAACTCATGGAGTTGCAATTAAAAACATAGAAAATCAATTAGGACATATTTTCACTGCACTTAATAATAGACCTTCATGAAATCTTCCCAGTAATATCGAGATTAACCTAAAAGATCAAAATAAAGAACAAATTAAGGCTAAACAATTGAGAAGTGAAATTGAATTAGAAACGAGAGTGCAAAAAGAAATTGAAAATGAAAAAAGGGATGGTGGAAATTAAAAAAGATAATGATAAAATTTATCCAGAATTAGAATATCCACTTGAAATAATGAAAATTACTGTAGAAAAACCACCACCTATGTTTCCCCAAAGATTAAAAAAATAAAATAGAGATAATTAATTTACCAAATTTTTAGAAATCCTTAAGAAATTAATAGTAAATATTACGTTTGTTGAAGCCTTAGAACAGATGCCGATTATGCGAAGTTTATGAAGGTTATTCTTAAAGAGAAAAGGAAGTTCAAAGATCACGAGACTGCTGCACTTAGCGGAGAGTGTAGCACAATTATTTAGAAAAAGCTTTCCAAAAAACTTAAAGACTCTGGTACTTTAACTATTCCATGTGTTATAGGTGAGAAAATTTTTGGAAGAGCCTTATGTGATTTAGGAGCTAGTTTTAATCTAATGCCTTTATCAACTTTCAAAAGATTAGGAAGAGGAGAAATTTCACCTACTTCTATAACTCTTCAGTTAGTTGATCGTTCTATTATTTATCCAAATGGAGTCGTAGAATATATATTAGTTAATGTTGATAAATTTATCTTTCTTGTGGATTTTATTATTTTAGATATGGAGGAAGATAAAAAATTTCCTATTATTTTAGGATGACCATTCCTTGCTACTGGAAGAGCTATGATTGATGTTCAAAAGGGAGATTTACTCTGAGAGTTAATGATTAAGAGGTGACATTTCATATATTGAAATTCTTGAAATATCACTCAATAGAAAAATATGAAGAATGCTTTCGAATGGAAATCTGTGATTATTTGAGAGATGATCATTTTAAAGAAATGCATGAAGAGAAAATAGAATATGAAGATCTGCAAAGTGAGGATGAAAGTGAAATAGATGATGATTTTGATAATATGAAGAATGAAGACTTAGATTATGTTCAGAAAAGATTTGAAATGTTGGATACTCTAGAAAGGGATAAAAGTTTAATTTCATCTATCGTAAAACCTCCTGAACATGAAATGAAGATTCTTTCAAATCATTTAAAATATATGTTTTTAGAAGATTTGTCTACCATACAAGTCATTGTATCTTCAGATTTGAATGAATATCAAGAATAAAAATTATTAGATACATTAAAAAGATACAAAAAAGGTTTTTGCTTGGACATTAGCTAATATTAAAGGAATCAGTCCTTTGATCTGTTTGTACAGAATTCTGTTAAATGAACAACATAAACCTAGTGTTGATCCACAAATGAGACTAAATCCAATGATGAAAGAAGTAGTGAAGAAGGAAAATTTAAAATGGCTTAATGCTGGAATTATTTATCCTATTTCAGACAGTGCTTGGGTAAGACCAATTCATTGTGTCCCTGAGAAAGGAGGAGTGACAGTTGATGTGAATGAACGAAATGAAATTATACAAACAAGACAAGTCACTGGTTGACAAATTTGTATTGATTATAGAAATTGAATGCTGCCCCTCCGAAAAAAAACCTTCATCAACATTTTCTAGATCAAACATTGGATAGATTAGTTGGGCACAAATACTATTGCTTTTTGGATGGATTTACTGGTTATCACCAAATACTTGTTTCTCTTGAGGATCAATAAAATACTACCTTTACTAGCCCATATGGAACTTTTGCTTTTCAAAGAATGCCCTATGGATTATGTATTGCACTTGCAACATTTCAAAGATGTATGATGTCTATTTTTAGTAATCTGATTGATAATGGTATATATGTATTTATGGATGATTTTTCTATATTTGGAACTTCATTTAACATATGTTTAAATAATTTAGAAAAAGTTTTGGAGCTTTGTAAAAGAACGAATTCAGTTCTAAATTAGGAAAAATGTCAATTTATGGTTGCAGGAGGAATTGTACTTGGGCATAAAATATCTGAACATGGTATGAAAGTAGACCCTGCATAAATTCAGATTATTGAGAAATTATAACCTCCTACTATAGTGAGAGGGGTAAAAGTTTCTTAGGACTTGCTGGGTTTTACAGACGTTATATTAAAGATTTTTCGTAAATTACTAAACCTTTATGCCAGCTTCTAGAAAAGATAAGAATTTGATTTTAACGAAGAATGTTTAAATGCCTTTGAATTATTAAAAGAAAATTAATCACTGCCCCTATAATTGTTTCATCTGATTGGGAGAAATCATTTAAACTTATGTGTGATGCCAGTGATTATGCGATTGGACTTGCTTTAGGGCAAAGGTATGATACAATGTTTAAGGTTTTTTATTATGCTAGTAAAACTCTTAATGAAGCTCAAATTAATAATACCACTACGGAAAGAGAATTATTAGCTATTGTGTGCTTTTGAAAAATTTAGATCGTATTCGATTAGAACTAAATTTATACTGCATATGGACCATTCAAATATCAAATATTTAATGAAAAGAAGGATGTTAAACCAAGATTAATCAGATAGATACTTTTAAGCAAGAATTTGATGTTGTGATAGTTGATAGAAAAGGAACTAATAATCAAATAGTTGGTCATTTGTCTAGAATGAAACAATATAAACTATCCGAATTTAAGAAGGAAATTACAGAGACTTTCCCTGATGAGAAACTTTATAACATTAAGGAAAGAAATTTACCTTGGTATGCTGATATTGTGAATTATCTCATGAGTGATATTTTTCCACCTGATTTAACTTTCCAACAACAAAAGAAATTTATATATGATGCTAAATTTTATTTTTTGGATGAACCATACCTATATAAACAATGTAAAGATCTTATTATTAGAAGATGTGTGCCATATGAAAAGATTGAACTGATAAATCAGAGATGTCACAATTCAGAATTTGGAGGACATTTAGAACTGATAAAACTACACATAAGATTTTGCAATCTGGATTTTATTGGCCTACTCTTTTTAGGGATGCTTATAGATATATTAAATCATGTGATCATTGTCAGAGAGTATATAATATTTCTAGAAAAAATGAAATGCCTCTAAATTTTATATTAGAAGTTGAGATCTTTGATCTCTGGGGATCGGATTTTATGGGACCATTTACTCCTTCCTTTAGAAATTTATATATATTGGTTGTTGTTGATTATGTCTCAAAAAGGATCGAAGAAATTGATTTACCTAGATGTGATGCTCGAAGTGTTTCAAAATTTTTAATGAAAAATATTTTTACAAGTTATGGAATGCCGAGAGTGATCATTTCTGATGGCGAAACTCATTTTAGGAATAATGTGATGCAGAGATTGATGGAAAATATAATATTATTCATAGATTCTCTAATGTTTATCATCCCCAAACTAGTGGTTTAGCAGAAGTGTATAATCATGAAATTAAACGAATTTTGGAGAAAACTGTGAATATTAATAAATTAAATTGGTCTGTTAGATTATATACAGCTTTATGGACATATAGGACTGCTTACAAAACCCCTATAGGAATGTCTCCTCATATATTAATATTTGGAAAGACTTGCCACTTGTAGAATTGGTGCATAAAACATATTGGGCGATAAAAGAGTTAAATTTCAATTTAAAGAATGCAGGTGAGAAGAGATAGGTGCAATTGAATGAATTAGAATAAATTAGAAATGAATCTTATGATAATGATAGAATTTACAAGGAGAAAATGAAATTATGGCATGATCAGAAGATTATAAGGAAGAAATTTGAACCTGGACAGAAAGTTTTGTTATACAATACAAGATTAAAATTATTTCCTGACAAACTGAAGTCTAGGTGGATTGGACCTCTAACTGTTATAAAACTTTTATCCATTTGGAACTATTGACATTGAGGATCCTAAAACTGGAAAAAAATTTAAAGTTAATGGGCATAAATTAAAACTATATTACGATGGGTATCAACTAAATTTTAAAAAGGTTTTAATGTTAATTCATACTGAATAACTGAATGTTTGTCAGGTAGACGACGTTAAACCAAGTGCTTTGTGGGAGGCAACCCATATTTATCTTTTTTGTAATAATTTACTTGAGTTAATTTTGATAACTTTACTTAGTTAATCATATTTGAGTCCTACTCACTAACAAACATCATAAAGAATGAAAATTAATGATTCATATCAAAGATTTAGGATTTTTCTGACCAAAATGAAGTTTGGTGTATTTTTTAACCTTGGTGCCAACGGTGCCATAATGGGCGTTGCCAGCATCCAATTCCAGAAGCATGCCATATTTCATGGTTTTGGGCGCTGATGGCACCCTATCTAGCGATGACGGTGCTGATGAACAAGAGACAATTTTTGGAGTTTTAATTGCGGTATTTGGCTGTTTTAGGCTAGATTTTTGTCTTTAAAACTTCCCAAACTCATTTTTGAACTTCTAAACTCCAGAAAAACAAAAAGATTCACTCCTAAACAAAAAGATTCACTGGCTTTTACTTCGGAGCTCCCACGTTCTCCTCGCCTGAGGGCTAAAATCTACACATCCGCACCCAAACGATAGGAACAAATTGAGGATTTTAGCCTGTCACTCTCAAAATCTCCTATTCTACGCCCGATGAATATTATTTCTCTATTTATTTGTACCCTCCCTCCAAGGACTTTGACCTCCCTGAATCTCGAATGCATTCTTTACTATAGTTGTTAAACTCAACAGATTTTGACTATTCAATTGGCCAAATTGAAAGTAAATTAAGATCTACGTAAAAAATCATCACAACTTCTTTAAACTTTTATGGCACACTAATTCTTTTTATCATTTCACAAAAATATCAAAACAAGGAGAAAAACAGAATAACTACTCAGAATTCATGGAGAGGATGCAATAAAAATTGGATTTCATATATAAAAGTAAAGTTCTACAAACTAATGTAAATAAATACAACTTATCTTAAATTCCTCCCCAATCAAACTCCTTGAAGTTCCTCTACATCTCTTCCATTCTTAAAAGTACTCGAAACTCTCCTTCAAAATGGCAATGCAGAAGATATCTCTCACTTCCCTTCCACTCATACAATCCTTCGAAGAAGTCCTCATAATCTATATTTGAACTCATTATTTAACACTCACTAATAACAATGGACACTAGTGGACTCTCTATTGGACACTAAGTAACTATTAGAAGAATTTAATAGAACTTTTTACAGACTCTTAGTGACTTTTAGAGGAGTCTAAAAGGACATTTTTTCAGCCTAAAATGGTTCTATTTAAAGTTGTTGAAGAGTCTCTAAGGGTTTTGCAAGCATCTCTTCAAAAATCGTCCGCATTCAACGTATTTTGTGAAAGAACCATTGATCCCACCGTCGGCGGCCTCGAGCTTGGCCGTCGGCGGCCTTCTAGAAACACTGCCTTGAATTGGCCCCACTGTCGGTGGCCTCGACCTCCGCCGTTGGCGGCCTCCCTTGAAATATATTCTGAACTCTTAGAAAAATTACACCATCAGCGCCATCGACCTCGCAGTCGGCACCCTGTCGACATATTTTTAGATTTTAAATTTAATTTAAGTATATATATATAATTTAGAAAGTAGCATTTGATTTTTGAAAATAATTTTAAGTTTGAAAATTTTAAGATATGAAATCAAACTGATCTCACATCCCAAATAGTTTATATAAACGAGCACCACACCACAAACTGTGTATCTATCCCAAGGAATAGTCACACTGCTTGACGATGGGGCTCGATTAAATAAACTAAAAGATTTGTGACATCCGTTTGGTCTGCGAACCAATTTTATAAGCCGACAGGTTCCCCTGCTTAATATAAAGGAATTAAGCAGGGTTTATTTTACCTAGGTTCTTAAAGTTCCCTATAAGGGCAAGCCCCTATAGTTAATTACATCCTAAATGACGGGAATCATTTAAGAAAACTCTCGATAATGATCAGTTGTTTTGCTCTCAAGAATTTCAAAGTTTAAGGTTTTTAAAGGATTGAATTTTGGAATTTCAATGGGGAATGAATCAAGTTTGGAATAGTTTACTTTAAGAGTCCAATAGAAGAGAAGTAGGAGAAGCTAAGGATCCAAGAAGAATCTTGGCAACTTCCCAAACTATCCTATTGTTTGGCTTCAATTTGGGAGTTTATTTAATGTTTCATCCTGCCTGTTTTAATTAATTAAGACTTATATTCGTATGACACAATCATACAAATAGCCTCAAAGATGTGAGGGCTTATGTCGTACCAAACGACTACCTCAGCGTCCTAAGACCGGTTAGGGCTTAATTTGCATAACATGATTATGCAAATGCCTAACGAAAAGTTGAGGATTTATGTTGCACTAGGCAAACTACCTCGAAATCCTATGGCCGGTTGTTTATTTATAAGAAAAGAGAGTTGTCGTCGAAGATCCGCCGTTTCGCTCTCTCGAACATGTCCTTCCGCATCCTTGATCGTGTTGCCCTTCGGAGTATTGCCTCGAGGTCCTTGTCGTTGCAGAGGTTTAGTTTTAGAAATCATAAATCAGGAGATGAGAGAAGTGTTTTGGTTTAGGAAAGTCTTAGAATCCAAATATTTTTGTGTTTTAATTAAAACAAATCTTAAAGTTGATTATAACAACACCAGTTAAGATCCCACTTGCCCATCCTTCCGCATCGTTATTTTTATCGGATTCACTTAGTCCGTATGAATTTGCTAAACTCAACCGAATGAGTTCCACACTTTCATTTAGACCGTGGGAAATCCCGTTAGCAACACGTAGGTTACATCATCCGAGGTATTCCCGATCATCCAACAAGATGTTTTAATTTAGTTAAAATTGTAATTTTTGTTGTTCTGTTTGTGATTAAATTTTGAGTTGTTTTATATTTTGAAATGTTGTGGCGGTGAATTTTATGTTCGTCGTGACTTTTAATTTAGTTTTGGGTTTCGGCTTTGTGGCTATTCTAAAGGTTTCGCTTTCATGCAACAATCTTATTTATCATGCAAAAAAGTAAAACGCAGTGCAGGTAAATAAATTGCAATAAGGTAAATTGCAATAAAGTAAAAGCGTACCTGGAGGGTCTTCTCATCATTCACAGCTGAGGCTTTAGTATTGCATTGTATATATGTGTTTAGAATTTTGCAGAAATTAAAGCATGCCAGAAAAAAGGAAGAAGTAGAACTAACAAGAAGTAACTACTCAATCCTATGATGTCTATGTGAATTCCTATGTTGTGTTTCAATAAACTTTGTTTAATTTAATTGAGGATGGTTTCATTAAGTAGACATATTAAGTTTAATAGACCTCAAAGGTATCCAAACAGTCAAAGAAGGATGCAGTTCCATGCTTCCCTCTCATATCCAGATGAAAAGTCTCAGGCTCATTTAGACTTATTATGTTGCTTAACAATTCACCCCACCTATACCCTTATGCTTAATAAACACAGGTGTTCGGGGTAGGTTTGGGCAGATGGGTTTAGGTGTGGTTTGGATTTGGATTGGTGGCAATTCGTAGTTTGATTTGGACTTATGGGAGTGCTGTGAAGATTTGTTTGAGTTTATGTTTTAGATTTGGTTTTGGTTTTGGTTTTGGCTTTGGTTTGGGTTTTGGTTTTGGTTTGGTTTGAGGTTGATTTTGGTTTTGGTTTGTGCTGGGATTTGAAACTAGGGATTTTGAGTTTGGAATATGAATTGAGAAGGTTATGTGGACATCGGGTAAAAATTTGGGTTACTCCATGCATTCACTAGGCATAAGGGTATCTTTATTATGTTGTGATTTCCTAGGGGTCCTTATAAAGGGGAAAATAGGTCATGCCTCAGGGGGCCTATCTTAGGTTTTAATGTTATCGTGTTGGTATCGTATTATGATCAGGACTGTTGTTGTGTTATTGTTATTATTGTATGTTATTGTTTTGTTGTATTTATTTATTATTTTATTATTGTTTATTTTGTTATGTGTTATCATTTTAGGTTATTATCGTTATTTATTATTTATGTGTTATATTATTGTTATTTTTATTATGTGTTGTTTAAAATTATTATCTTTTATTTGTAATTGAAATTATTATTATCTTTATTATTTATTTAATTTATTATCTTTATTTAATTCATTATGATTTATTTACTTTATCATCATTTTTTTTGTTTTATTTAACTAATTGGTTGTTATTTATTTGTTTTATTTAATTAATTTTTATTTATTTAATTAATTTATTTTATTTTACTTTAACTTAATATTTATTTATTTAAATTATTATCTTTAATTTTATTTTAATTTATTTAGTTATTTAATTTAATTTTAATTTAATTTAATTAATTATTATTTACAATTATTATTAATTTAATTTACTTTATTTATTTAATTTAATGTAATGTATTATTATTTAATTTAATAAAATTTAATTTAATTTGTTTTATTTAATTTAATTTAATTAATTTCATTTGTTTAGTTTAATTTAATTTATTATTTATTTACATTATTGTTTAATTTAATTTAATTTAATTTATTTAATTTACCTTGTTTAATTTAACTTATTATTTTTTCCATTATTAATTTAATTTATTTAATTTGTTTATTTTATTTATTTAATTTAATATTTATTTATATTATAATTTAATTTAATATGATTTGATTTTTTTAATTTAATTTAATTTATTATTTACATTTTCATTTAATTTTAATTTAATATTCGGCTTTCATTAATTTATTTAACTTAATCTAATTTATTTAATTTAATTTAAATAATTATTTATTTACATTATTATTTAATTTAATTTGATTGATTTAATTTTTTTATTTTAATTTGATTTAATTTAATTTATTGTTTATGTACATTATCTTTTATTTTAATATTTGATTTTCATTTATTTAATTTAATTTAATTCAATTAATTTAATTTAATTTAAATTATTATTTTCATTATCATTTAATTTAGTTTATTTCCCATTTATATTATTTAAATTATTTTAAATTTATTTATATATATATATATATATATATATATATATGTATTATTTATTTTTATTATCCCTTATAAGTTATTTTATTTTAATTAATTATATGTACAATTTTTATTACTTAAATATTATTGATTTATTATTATTAATTTATGTTATTAGTTTACATTAAATATTATTATCATTTTATTATTATTTATTTATTTATAAGACTTTTCATTTTCTCTATCATAAATTATCCTTTTGTTTATTCTAAGTTATTACCATTTATTTAAGTTATTATTTATTAAAATTATCATTCACATGTGTTATTTATATTTTCAAAAAAGTCACTTTTATTTAGCTACTTTATTTTCATTATATATTTTTATTTTATTCTTACCACACTATTTTTTTTTATTATTTACTTATTAATTTACATATATACATATATATTTGTATATATATGTATATATATGTATATATATATATTTATATATATGTATATATATATATATATGTATATATATCTATGTACATATATGTATATATATCTATGTACATATACGTATATATATATGTACATATACGTATATATATATGTGTACATATACGTATATATATATATATATATATGTACATATACGTGTGTGTGTGTGTATATATATATATATATATATATATATATATATATATATATTATTCATTTAGTATTATAATTTATTTACAATATTCCTAACATTAATTTATATATTATTTAGTACATATAATATATTTACATTTATTTTACATATGTATATATTATATAGTTTTTTTTTATTATTAGTATATATTATTAAAAATTTATTTCATTCCCTCTCATTTTACCTTATCCTTATGTTTATTTCTTTTTTTTTTATTTCCATTCCCTTTATGTTATGTTTATTTCTTTTAAATTTTAAAATTTATTCTTTTCAATGTAATAAAGTTAGGTGGTATATTTGTAAATATCAAACTAGTTAACTTAATTAGCTAATAACTTGCATAAAAAGAATAGAAATCCTAATTCTAAGCATGGAATAGCTTGCATGAAAGAAATATTAAGGCTATACATGGAAATGGCTAAATGACTTTACATGAGAATTTCTTAAGCCTAAGCATGGAAACATTTAAAAAAAGCATACATGAAAACTAAGAAAAATTAAATGATTTGTATGTAAATTTAAAAATCTTTGCAAAGGAAGAAGAACACTAAAATTGTGCATGTGGGTGTGAGGTTTTAGGCTAGGCATGAAGATAGGAAAGATTTTTTTTTTTTTTGAAACTAGAATACTCACAAAATAAAAGAGAGGGGGAGCAACTTACCTTAGCTTGGAGGATCCCTTTTTGAAGCTCACGGCTAGGAGTTTTTTGGAGGGGGGATGAGGAGTGTGGCTTGCTTGGAATAAGGAGAAGAGGAGGGGAGTCTCACGGCTAGGAGGGGATTTTTGGGGGGTGGAATGGCTAAGTGTAAAGGTGTGTGTAAGTGAGTGTGTAAAAGTGTGAGAAGTGGGATTATGGGGGGAGGGGGGGGTTATGGAGAGAGACTTACGGCTAAGAGGAGTGGGGGAGAGTGGAATGAGATGAGGTGGAGGTGTGGTGGTGACATGGTAGAGGTGAGGAGGTGAGGGGAGAAGTGATGGGAGTGATGGAGAGGGGTGTAGGTGGCGTGTAGGGGGAGGGATGAGGGAGAAATTTTTATTTTATTTTATTTATTTAATATATATATATATTATTATATATGTACTTATTTTAGGAATGTCATGAAGTTAATTTAATTAATTTTTGGTTTAATTTGATTTGATTTGAATTATTAGTTTAATTAGGTTCATTTGGGTTTGGGCTAACTTAACTTGGGTTTGAGTGAGAATGCGCTCTAGGTACCTTTACCAATATTGTTCATATAATTGTAATGAAGATCTTTCATGAAGACACAAAGTGGTTTTGAGCTCATTTGGAGGTTCAATGTTGGCATGGATTGGATTTTTGATTATTTTGGACCATGTTGGGTTCGGGTCAAGTTATCTTGAGTTTGAGTGAGAATGGGTTTTAGAGGTCTTCAAAAATAATGTAGATATGGTTGTATAGAAGAATTTTTATGAAGACATAAAATGGTTTTGACAAGGGTTAGAGGGTCCATTTGGTGGATTTAAAACATGTGTTCAGCTTGGGTCAAAATTGGGGTTTCTTTGGTCCAAAATGGATTTGGGTAAGACTTGAGCTCAAATTATGGGAAATTTATGATCAAATTAAGTTTAAGGAGGTGTTATAAAGAGTTTGGAATTGAAATTTGGGAGGAATTGATTGACATTGGGTCACTTTAGGAGTTTTGGATTATTTAGGCATTATTGGGGATTTTGGATTTCAAGTGGAATTGGATTCAAATGTGGGTCACATTGGACTTAAATTTGGTCTATGTTGATATTGGGTATGTTGAATTTTGGTTTAGAATTGAATTTGATGAAAATTGGGGTCAATTGGGTCAAGATTGGGTTTGGTTCAGACACCTTTAGGTTAAATTTTTTGGATTGAAAGTGTATTAATTTGGCAAAATTGACCCATAGTGTAGTTAAACAAAATGAAATCGGGGATTTTTAGGATTTTTTGGAATTTTTTGAGAATTTTTTGGAATTTTTGTATTTTTGGGAAAAAAGGGTATTTTGGGTATTTTGAGGGTATTGGGGGGTATTTTTGGAAATATTGGAATTTTTTATCATGAATGGTTAATTTGAGTGGTAAGGAATATCTTGGAATGATTTTTGGGGGATTTTGGTGAATTTGGGTAATTTTGGAAATTTTGTGTATTTTGGGAGGTTAGGGGCCAAATTTTTGAAATTTTGGAAAATTGAAGCTTGGCTTCAAGGTGAGCAGGATGTAATGACCAAGGGTCACTTAAATTTGATCCTCTATGTGTTGGTCCCTACCACTTAGTCATAGACTTAGGGCTAGGCTACCCACATGAGTTTCCAAAGAGTTCAGGGTTGAAATTAGAATGTGCAGTGTGTGTGTGTTGTGAATGTGAAGTGTATGAGTGGTGATCTCCAGACCTCCCTCAGGGCAAATCCTAAGGTCTGACCACCTATAGGAGACATCTCCTACGATTCCTTATGCTTGCCTTTTTCCTACCAAAAGGTGGAGGTTAGGTCTTAAGCATATGAAAACCCCCTAGTGAAGCAAGAAGAGTTTTGAATTTCTATGGGAAGGGTTCCATGACTAGTCCTCTAAGAAAGTCACCAGGAGAGTCCTATGGCTAGACCCTAGGCTATTCTAAAGAGAGACTAGACTTCAACCAAAAGTGAGGTCAACAAATGGACCCCCAATAGGTGTCGTGCGCCTGACAGGCACACCACACGTATTGGTCTTGACCAAAGAAGATCAACAAACCAACACAAAGTCGCCTAAGTAAAATACCTAAGGCAAAACGCAGAATTGAGAGAGAGTTGTTTCCACTGGAGAAACAAGAGGAGGAATTTTCAATTTAAGAGTTGCAACTTTAATTTTTGATTTCAAATTTCAAATTTGGATTTGATTTCGATTTCAGATTTAATTTCAATTTTAATTTTATGCAGAGAAAAGAGTAAGGCGAAGGCCCACCCAAATGCCTTTGTATGCTGAGAAGGATGCAGGACTGAGCCTATTCCAAAATGTAGAGTGCTTCAATTTCAATTTTAATTTTGTGCTGGGAAAGGAATGGGGTGAAAGACTACCCCGAATGCAGAGAATATGTAGAGAAGGGAGTAGGGCAGAAGCCTATCCCAAATGCTAAGACAGTTTTGATTTCAATTTCAATTTCAATTTTGTGCTGAGAGGTTGAATGTTGAGATCGCTGAGAAATGAGTAGGACTGTGCCTATCCTAATGCAAAGAACTGCTGAGAAGGGAGTAGGGTGAAAGCCTATCCCGAGTGCTGATAATATGCTAAGAATGTTGAGAATATGCTGAGAAGGGAATGAGGCGGAAGCCTATCCCGAATACTGAGAATATGCTGAGAAGGGGATGAGGCGGAAGCATATCCCGAATGCTGAGAATGCTGAGAATTGCTGAAAATTGCTGAGAATGCTGAGAATATGCTGAGATTGCTGAGAATTGTTGAGAATTGCTGAGAAATGCTGAGAATTACTAAGAATTGCTGAGATTGCTGAGATTGCTGAGAATTCGTGAGAATTGCTGAGAATGCTGAGAATATGCTGAGAATTGCTGAGAATTGCTGAGTGCTGAGATTGCTGAGAATGCTGAGAATGCTGAGAATATGCTGAGAATTGCTGAGAATGCTGAGAATGCTGAGAATATGCTGAGAATTGCTGAGATTGCTGAGAATATGCTGAGAATTGCTGAGATTTTACAGATGCATAGACCGTGAAGAATTTGCTGAGATGTATTTATGCAGAGAATCAAAAAGATTTCATTGATATTTGGGAATGTAGAAGTTTATGAATGCAGAGACTGAACATGTTGCTGAGATTTATGAATGCAGAGATTGTGAAAACATATTGTAAAGTGCAGAGAATGTTTGTAGAAGTTCATGCAGTGCTTAATTTTATTGAAATGTCTGTGCAGAGATTTTTTCTTTTTAAAAAATTTACAATGTGTAGAGCTCTTTTGTTTTGTTCAAATGTTGAATTTTATTTTGTTTGATGCAGAGTTTTATTTAGTTGCATTTGTTTTAGGATTTGGACCCAGTTTTAGACAAGTGTGGCATCAGTGCTTCATAGAACAAGACTCTGTCTTTGAAACATTGAGATGTACAACACTTCTTGAGGTATTGTTCACTGACTAAGGACCAGTGCTAGAAAATAACTCACTCTTTAAGGTGCTATCAGAATCACATTCTTTCAAGTACCTATAAAGGTGTGTTATCTCTAAAGACGTCATTGCTGAAAAGGACAAAACTTTGTAGCTTCGTTTGTAGCAGTCATTAATTGATTTGTTGCAGATTCTGTAAAAGTTGTTGAAGTTGTCTTCGAGAAGTTGCTCTGACGTTCTTTGAACTGATGTTGGAGCCGTATTTACGGGCACTGAAGGACATGACTTCAGGATAAGACTTCAGGGTTTAATTTTCGTTAATTGCTAATAACGTGGTCATTTCTTTAATTCTTTCTTTCTAGGCCTTGTCGGCACTATTTTTAGGTTGTGTGGTATTTTGAAAAGGGGTCGCCTAACAGAAGTTATCGACGAATCTTTAATTTAATTTAAATAAATAATTTGAAAAGTAGTATTTGATTTTTTTTTAAAATAGTTTTAAATTTGAAGATTTTAAGATATGAAATCAAACCGATCTCACATCCCAAATAGTTTACATAAACGAGCACCGCACCACAAACCGTGTATCTATCCCTAAGGATAGACACACTCGCTCGACGCGTGGGGCTCGATTAAACAAACTAAAAGATTTGTGACATCCGTTTGGTCCACGAACCAATTTTATAAGCCAACAAATTCCCCTACTTAATATGAAAGTATTAAACGAGGTTTATATTACTCGGGTTCTTTAAAATTCCCTATAAGGGCAAGCCCCTATAGTTAATTACATCTTAAGTGACGGGAATCACCTAAGAAAACACTCGATAATAATCAATAATTCTGCTCTCAAGAATTTTAAAGTTTAAGTTTTCAAAGGATTGAATTTTGGAATTTCAATAGGGAATGGATCAAGTTTAGAACATTTTGTTTTGAGAATTCAAAGGAAGAAAGGTAGGAGAAATTACGGATTCGAAGTGAACTTCGGTAATTTCCAGACTATCCTATTGTTTGGCTTGAATTTAAGAAAGTCCTAATGTCTATTTAATGTTTTGATTTTGTCAATTTTAATTAATTAGGGCTTATATTTATATGATAGAATCATACAAATAAACTTCGAAGATATGAGGGTTTACGTCGTATCGTACGACTACCTCGGAATCCTAAGACCGATTAGGGCTTAATTTGCAATGCAAATGCCTAACAAAAAGTCGAGGATTTATGTTGCACTAAGCAAACTACCTCGAAGTCCTATGGCTTTGTTATTTAATTCTAGGAAAGTTTTGTCAAGTAGACTCGAGTTTCGTTGATGACGATAGCACGTGTCGTCCACCATGCTCCAAGCTCCTTGTTGTTGCAGAGGTTTAGTTTTAGAAATCATAAATCGTGGATGAGAAAAGTGTTTTGGTTTAGAGAGAATCTTAATTTCCAAGTGTTTTCAATATTTTAATTAAAACAAATCTTAAAGTTGATTATAACGACACCGGTTAAGATCCCACGGTTCCATCCTTCCGCATCATTATTTTTATCGGATTCACTTAGTCCGTATGAATTTGCTAAACTCAACCGAATGAGTTCCACACTTTCATTTAGACCGTGAGAAATCCCGTTAGCAACACGTAGGTTACATCATCCGAGGTAGTCCCGATCATCCAACATGACATTTTAATTTAGTTGTAATTGTAGTTTTGTGTTATGTTTGTGATTAAATTTTGAGTTGTTTTATATTTTGAAATGTTGTGGCGGTTAATTTTATCTTGCAATAACTTTTAACTTAGTTTTGGTTTCAGTTTTAGGGACTATCCTAAAGGTGTGGGTTTTCATGCAACAATTGTTTATCATGCAAGAAAAGGAAGTGCAATGCGGTTAAATAAATCGCAATAATGTAAATTGCAAGAAAGTAAATCGCAATAAAATAAAAGCGTACCCGGAGGGTCTTCCCGTCATCCCAAGCCGCACTTAAGACACAATTAGAATATTTAAGCAAGTTCCTAGGTAAAGCTAAGGGAAGGGTTATGATTTTCTACCAAATTCCTAATCCTATAGCTAGTCATTTCCTACGACGTCTAGGTTCCTCGTGTTTCGTTTGAAGACGATTTTCTTCATCAAAGAACAATTAAGTTCAATTGTTCTTATGAACATCCTATCATATCGAGGAAGTGCTTAAGGCAAATCTTAAACATCTTTTCAATATTTCTAGGATTGTTTTAAGTCCAAATGAATTCAATTACACAAATGAATTAATCGTCCGAGGTTTAGTTAAGTTTTGTTATTATCTTACTCGATGAACTAAGATGTTCGAATGTCCTATAAGTGAAGTAACATTTCATTTATTATTCTGTTTAGTGAGTTATGACAACTAAAGCTTTCGAGGGTAAATTTGTGATTTAGTTTAAATTCAATTAATGGGTTTAAATTTGGAATAGTGTTCAATTTGCTTTATATTTAATTTCCTTCGTTTTAGGTGATGTTATTTAATTCAATTTAATTTTAAATTTAATTTAATTTAATTTAATTTTAATTTAATTTAATTCAATTTAATTCAATTTAGTTTGATTTCGATGTTAAATTAATTTAATTTGATTTGATTTAATTTCCTTTAATTTAATTTAATTTGATTTAATTTTAATTTAATTTAATTTAATTTAATTTAATTTAATTTAATTTTAATTAATTTGTTTTAACTTAATTTAATTTAAATTTGATTTTATTTATTTAATTTAATTTAATTTAATTTATTCATTTAATTTAATTTAATCTGTTTACTTAATTTAATTTAATTTAATCTTTAATTTAATTTTACTTTTAATTTAATTTAATTTAATTTAATTAATCTTTAATTTAATTTAATTTGATTTAATTTAATTTAATTCAATTTAATTTACTTAATTTAATTTAATTTTTAATTTAATTTTATTTTTAACTTTAATCGAAATTTTAAAAGAGTTTAATAATTTAACTTTAGTTTAATGATTAAGTCTTTTAATATTTTAAATTTGAGTTATCATTTTAATTAAGAATTGAATATTAATGAGATGATTAATTTAGGGATTTTTAAATTAAAGAATAAATCTCTTCCCAACAATATCCCTATTTTAATAATTCCAATTTTATTATTCTTCCCAAATTTAATCAATTATTTAATTAAGGTTTAATTATTTTAAATTTTTTAATGGGTTTCTACCCTTTAATTATTTAAATTTCAATCATCCAAATCAGATTAAGATCAAATATTTTACTTGTTAATTTTATTAAACCTAAAGTTTTAATTAAGGGTTAAAATTTTAATTACCACTTTGCCCTTTAAGCTTAATAATTTCATAACTCACTAAATTGAGCTCAAATGAACTTGAAATTTTCATGTGACTTCACTCATATGTCAACAAAGACATGAGAGGAGAAAATGTGATTTTTCTGTATTTAATTTATTTATATAATTACTTTTGGTAGAAAATAGAAATTTCCAAAAAAAATTTAATAACATGACCAAGGGAAAGTTTCTGTCCTTAAGAAAATAGGGGACATTCCTAATGACCAGAGGACCACTTGGACCAATTTTGGTGATTTTTTGAATTATATTATTTTTATTGTAATTATTTTAAGTTTTGGAGTGTTAATTAATTTAAAAATAAAATAAAGGTTGAAAAATGAACTTTATATTTTTTAAAAATCTCTCTGATATTAAGGAAATCAGAGAATCAATTTTTGCAATTTTTTGATTTTTCTATGATTTATTATAATTATTTTAGTGAAAGTGCTAGAAAATACATTTTTTTTAATTTTAAAATTACCCTAGAGCTTTAAAATTTAATATCTCATTAAATAGACCTAAGAAAAATATGGGGTTTGTTCCTAAGTGATTAAAATTCAAAATGTGACATTTTGGTGAATTTTATTATTTTTATGATTTTTATTATTTTTTAACTATTAAAAATATTAAAATAATATTAAAAATCAACTTTTTTAGAAAATTGAAATTTAAATTTTCTTAAATTCCCCTAATATCAGAGAGGCTCCAAAACCAATTTGGTGAATTTTTAAAAGATATTTTGAAATTTATGAATTTTTAAAGTTCAAATTGACTAAATGGCTTAATCAACCCATTTAGTAGGGCTAACCAAGTCCAATTGACCTCAAATTTTTATTGTGGGTTCCTCTAATCCTAAAAGTCAATGGAGAATTGATTTCAAGTCAATTTGATGTATGGTTAGCTCTAATTAATTTGGGATCTATTTTGGGTGTTTAAGCCAATTAGGGTTATTTTAAATGAACTAACTCAAAACCTATTTTTCATAGGGTCCTCTGGTTATAAGGAACATCACCAAATTTTCCTAGAATTTATTTCACAACATGCTAATTATTGGAATTAAAATACTCAAAACAAGTAACATGAATTTGAAAAATCAATAACTTCTCATAGGATGGCTCTCGACTTTGGAAAATTCACTGAATGTTCCTAAATTCAGAGGCTTCAAAAGCCCTATGGTCTCATGCCATGGTGAATTTCCTATATGCATGGAGAATTAAAAGAATGCAAACAAGTAAATAAATTATTAAAAATAAAATACTTGATGAAATTAAATGATTTCTTTTCCACATTATTCTCCTCTGTTCACTGAGCAAGAGGGTATTTTAATTTTATTTTTATGATTTTCCTACACAAAGTTATGAATTTTCCAAGTTCAGGGAATTAAATAAATAGGAAATATCCCTAATTTTCTATTTATCCGAGTCGGCGTCGCGTCATCCTCGGCATCTCCGAACAGCCACGCGGCGCGCTCTCATTCGACGCCACCGCTTGAGTCAGCAGCCCGAGCCCCGCGGTTCATGTACCATCTCCTGGTCCAACGCCATCTGAGCCGTCGGTCCGCGCGTGTATTGAATGAACGGCATCCGTTCATCGTCCCCAAGCCTCCTAACCCGAGAACCGTCCATCTTCTAGGCCTAAGATCTCACTCGATACTTGACCAAATTTAACGTTCTTATGCTCTATGGATTCGTCTCGAGAAGACGAACACATCCATACGGTTTATGTGGGATGAAATTTACGCAATAAAAATGGAGAATGTTCAGAAGCTCGGGAAGAAGAGTGAGGCCATACCTTTGCTCGCAGAAGTGTGGCTTCGATCCGAGGGTTGTTTCACCTTCGATTGGATCCCAAGAAGCTCCGCATGAAGTCTCCCGGTCCGGTGAATTGCCTAGATAGGATTTCGACCACAACCGATCACAAAGCTTGGAGGCTGGAGCAACCGGGTGGCCCCGGAGATGGGGCTTTTGCTGGTGGACACCTTCTCTTGGTCCGGTGAAGGTGTAGGACCAATCAATTTGGGGATTGGCTCACTCGTGGAGAAGTGTCCCGGTTTTGGGCTTGGATTTCAACTCGAAATCGAGCTCACGAGAGGAAATGGCAGGGGGATTTCAAGTGGGGATCAAATGCTCTATGTATGGGGAGTAATCCGGAACAATTTTGGCGTAGTTTCCTTAAGGTTTGTTTCAGCACCTCCCATGGCCGAGAGGGGTGGTGTTTAAATAGGAGAGGGTGGAGGGCCTCCGAGGAGAGTTAGGGCTCGGGATCGACTCGCTCTTGGTTAGAGAAGAACAACTACAATGGCCACCGGGGATGGGGCAGCTCAGCAGGGAGAATTCCAAAGTCGGCTCACATGTGAGCTCTCGGCCATGGTGTTTTCCGAGCGGCCCGGTGGCCGGCCGGCCGTGCATGGGTCACCCTCAAGGTCGGGTGGTCGTGGTCGGACTTGGTGCAAGCAATCGGCAATTGCCATGTGTAAAGGCTTTGATCCAAAGTAGAATGGGGCATGGCTAGTTTTGAGTCTAAATGGGTCAATCCACCCATTTGGGCTTGGCGCACCCTTCAAGGTGGCTTTGGATGCTGTGGGGGATCAAAGGGATCAGCTGGTTTGGCATGGAGAAGTCTCCATCCAAATATATTTGGATTAAATTTAAGTTTAGGTGAAACATGATTACGGCTAATGAGCTTTAGGGATTAAGGAAAGCCCTCCCTCTTCTTACCCAATATGGCATGGTGGAGTGTCCAAGGCTCTCATGGCTCACATGTGGCTCATGCATGGCTTCATGCCTCACCTTTGGCTTGGAAAAAGTTTGGTCAATTTCATAAAAATGGATTTTAATGATTTTGGATAATTTGGTGGAAATTTGGATGAAGCTTCATTTAGAATTATTTGATCATTGGTTTAGGACTTAGGGATGATTTTAATTGAAAGTATGATGAGGGGAAATGTCATATGGGCTTTGGGACCAATTTCGGGCCTTTGGATGTGGTAAAAGATGGGCTTTTAAAATGTTTTAAGGAATGGGCCTTTAAGTTTAAAAATGAATTTATGGATGGGAATTTTGTAAAGAGGTTGGGCCAAATAATTGTCGGGTTTAGCTCATGGATGTGTCATGAGTGACTTGAAGCAAATTGGGGGTGATTTGGGTTTAAATTGGGTTGAATTTAGGCTCTTTTGGTGAATGGGCCAATATAGGTCAAAGTGGGCCAAGTTGGGCCAATGTTGGGCTAGGGTTGAAATTAATGTAAAATTAATGTTGAGAAATGTTTATGGGAGTGTTTCAAAGAGGTTTTGACTTTGGTTGGGCTTTGATTTTGGGGTTCGGGCTCATTTGGGTTAGGTTTGGGTTTAGGTCAAAATCGGGCCTTTTAGCTTTGGGTCGAATTTAAGTGGGGTTTGGGTCTAAATTTTGGGCAAATCATGTTAGTGTTTTGCTTGTGGGGATGCTAAGGATGATTTAGAAAAGAGGGTTAATTGGAGTCGAATCGGGTGAGTTTGGGTTAGGTTCGGGTCATGGGTCCAAATCGGGCTTTAAGGCCAAAAGTGAAATCGGATCCAAATGTCAATCAAATTGGACTTGGATTTGGTCTAGATTGGTGTTGGGAATGTTGAATTAAAGTTTATAATCGAATTGGACCAGAACTTGGGTCAATCGAGTAGGTTTGGTTTGACATTGGGTTCACTTAGGGTTAAAATGGATCAAATTGGGGGTTTTGACAAAAGTAGGGTAAATTGACAAAATTGGCCCATGGTGTAGTTGAAAAAATGAAATTGGGAATATTTGGGATTTTCTAGAATTTTCTGGGAATTTTCTGAATTTTTGGATTTTTGGGTCAAGAGGGGTATTTTGGGTATTTGGAGGGTATTGGGAGGTTTTCTTGGAATTTTTTGGTATTTTTGGGTATGGATGATCAATTTGAGTGGAGAGAAATGTTTAGGAATGATTTTGGAGAATTTTGGGTGATTCAGAAATTTTGAAAAATTTTGGTAATTTCAAGGGCTTTGGGTAGGTTAGGCGGGTGTAGGGTCCCGGGGGTCAAAAATTGAAAATTTGGAAAATTGAAGATTGGGTAAATTTGAGTGGAATGAAATCATTTTGGTTGAGCCATGAAGCCACATCAAGCCCACATGAGCCATGAAGGGACTCATTTGAGGCTTTCACTATGTTGTTCCTAACCCTCTTAGCCAAGGGCTTAGGGGTTAAGGACCATCCATGTGAATCACCTACATGAGTCAGGAGGTCAGGTTAGGTATGGGTGTGGTTTTAGGAGGTGTGTGAAAGTGTAGTGTATAAGTGTAGTGTGTGTGTAAGTCAGCCCCCTTCACCAGACGATGCCACCCAGGGCAGTCCTAAGGCCAAAGAGTCGTATAGGAACTCATCCTTTAAACTTCCACATTCGATTTCAACCCTCAGGTGATTAGGGGTCTACGATCAAGTTTGTGGAGTTTGCAGGGAGTTAAGAAGTGGTTTGAAATTCTAGATGGTGGATCCCAATTCTAGTCCTCTAAGATAGTCAAAGGAAAAGCCTAAGGCTAGATCCTAAGTACTAAAAAGAAGAAGAGAAGACCTCATCAAAAATGAGGTCAACAAATGGACCCCCAATAGGTGTGGTGAGTCGACGGAGCACACCGCGCGTATTGGTGTTGACCGAAGCGATCAACAAAACCAACACAGATGTCCAAGTGACAAATTTAGGACGAAGTAGAAGAGTTTCCGTTGGGGAGTGTGAAGCTTATCTCTAAAACTGGAGATTCCTGAACTCTCGCTGGGGAAAGGAAAAGGAGGTGAATTCCAAATCACATGATCTGGGGGAATTTCGATTTAGATTTCAGTTTGTTTCAATTTAAGTTCGGATGTGTAATTTTAGATTTTGATTTTTTATTTTAGATTGAAGTTTGATTTAAAATTAATTTGAGAAAATTTAGATTTGAAACTAGAATTGAAATCTAGGTTCCAATCTCGGGATTGCAAAGAAAACTCGGAATTTAGGTACCAACCTCGAGTGGGAATCGAGTTTAAGTGTCGATTGAAAAGGATGAGAATCGAATTTAGAGTACCGATCTCGAAAGGGATGAGAATTGAAATTTAAGTATCAATCTCGAAAGAGAGTCGAAATTTAGGTATCGACTTCGAAAAGGATGAGAATCAAAATTTAGGTATCGATCTCGGAATGAGAACTAGAATTTAGGTACTAGTCTCGAAATGAGAGCCGGAATTTAGGTACTAGCCTCGAAAGTTTAGAATTGAAATTTAGGTATCAATTCAAAAGAGAATCGAAATTTAGGTATCGATCTCGAATGAGAGTCGGAATTTAAGTACCGACCTCGAAGGAAGAGGACCGGAATTTAGGTACCAAACTTCGAAATTTTGAATTGAAATTTAGGTATCAATTCGGATGAGAATCCAAATTTAGGTATCGATCTCGAATGAGAACCGGAATTTAGGTACCAGTCTCGAAATTTTGAGAATCGAAATTTAGGTATCAATTCGGATGAGAATCGAAATTTAGGTATCGATCTTGGAATGAGAACCGAATTTAGGTACCGGTCTCGAAATTTTGAATTGAAATTTAGGTATCAATTCGGATGAGAATCAAAATTTAGGTATCGATCTCGAATGAGAACTGGAATTTAGGTACTAGTCTCGGAAATTTTGAATTGAAATTTAGGTATCAATTCGGATGAGAATCGAAATTTAGGTATCGATCTCGGAGTGAGAACTGGAATTTAGGTACCAGTCTCGGAAATTTTGAATTGAAATTTAGGTATCAATTCGGATGAGAATCGAAATTTAGGTATCGATCTCGGAATGAGAACTCGGAATTTAGGTACCGGTCTCGAAATTTTGAATTGAAATTTAGGTATCAATTCGGATGAGAATCGAAATTTAGGTATCGATCTTGGAATGAGAACTCGGAATTTAGGTACTAGCTCTCGGAAATTTTGAATTGAAATTTAGGTATCAATTCGGATGAGAATCGAAATTTAGGTATCGATCTCGGAATGAGAACTGGAATTTAGGTACCGGCCTCGGAAATTTTGAATTGAAATTTAGGTATCAATTCGGATGAGAATCGAAATTTAGGTATCGATCTCTGAGTGAGAACTGGAATTTAGGTACTGGCCTTCGAAATTTTGAATTGAAATTTAGGTATCAATTCGGATGAGAATCAAAATTTAGGTATCGATCTCGGAGTGAGAACTGGAATTTAGGTACCAGTCTCGGAAATTTTGAATTGAAATTTAGGTATCAATTCGGATGAGAATCGAAATTTAGGTATCGATCTCGGAATGAGAACTCGGAATTTAGGTACCGACCTCTGAAATTTTGAATTGAAATTTACTGTGGAGATTTGGATTTAGCGGGAGATCGAAATGAGATATGAAAGTGTTTCATATCCCATGGGAATCAATCAATGTCTGATTACTTGGCGAAGGGTACAAACCCATGCCGTCCGGATCAAATTGAGAATTCTTCGTGATTCTGAAATCATCCCGAGAGAGGGTTTCAAGGGAGATCTAGAATAGATCTTGATTTGAAGAAGGATTGGAGGATTTGAAAAGATGGGTTTAAACTGGAATTTAGTTTGAGCTTTAAATTTGTTTTGTTTGCCCTTTAACTATCCCATTTTTTGTTGTTTATTTGGTGTTCAACATTTTTTAGATTTTTAAGGAAAGTTTTCTTTTATTCTCCTTTTTTTATTTCTTTTCTGTTCTTTGTTCGAAGTTCATTTAACTTTAATGGCGTTTCCTGACCAATTTTCACAAAAGAGGTGAAGGCCAAAAATGTGACATGGTCACTTTCATTCCAATCATGTCGAAGATACATCATACAACTCGATCCGTAATATATTTCATACAATCCATGTAGACTCAAAACGGACTATGTATGATCTTCGTCGATCCATCCAAAGAAGCATCTGTCAAAAATCCATGTCTGAATAGTGGGGTACATGGTCAATAACATCACCTTCCAAGCCATCCTTGGCAAGGATGACGTATGGATGTACATTAGAGGTGTGATATTTTTCATGTAACTCACAACTCGTAAGGCCGAGGCTCTCTAGCTCCGGTCCGGTCGGAAATGGTAAGGTGTCTTCCCGTCGTCCATTCTTTTGAAAGTAACCGAGATCCGCTTCACCGGTACTCCCGGTATGCAATGCTTAGCGATATCTCGCTCCGTTTCTCTTCGCATCATGACGGAACCTACCGGTAAAAGTATCTTCACCGGCCCTCGGAACTCACCCGGGCTCCGCTTATCCGGAGATGTTACACTCGTTCGGAAAGAGACTCGTGCGTAAAGTTCTAATAAAGTCGTGGTGATCTATGTGTGGGGGTATGCAGTCACCCTGCTTGTAGATGTTAATAATGCAGCTATTGGGTATGCAATCTGCTGGCAGTACCTTCCATGTTATTGTCGGCATATTTTAGGTTGTATTGTATTTTAAAAGGGGGGTCGCCTAACAGAAGTTGTCGGCGAATTTAAATTTTAAATTTGATTTAAATATATATGTAATTTAGAAAGTAGTATTTGGCTTTGAAAATAATTTTTAAATTTGAAAGTTTTAAGATATGAGATTAAACCGATCTCACATCCCAAATAGTTTATATAAACGAGCACCGCACCACAAACCGTGTATCTATCCCTAAGGATGTACACACCGCTCGATGGTGGGGCTCGATCAAATAAACCGAAGTTTTGTGACATCCGTTTGGTCCGCGAACCAATTTTATAAGCCGACAAATTCCCCTACTTAATATGAAAGTATTAAACAGGGTTTATATTACTCCGGGTTCTTTAAAATTCCCTATAAGGGCAAGCCCCTATAGTTAATTACATCTTAAGTGACGGGAATCACCTAAGAAAACTCTCGATAATAATCAATAACTCGCTTTCAAGAATTTCAAAGTTTAAGGTTTTCAAAGATCGAATTTTGGAATTTCAATAGGAATGGATCAAATTTTGGAACATTTTGTTTTGTGAATCCAAAGGAAGAAAGGTAGGAGAAATCACCGATTCGAAGTGAACTTCGGTAATTTCCCGACTATCCTATCGTTTCGCTTCGAGTTTAGGAAAGTCCTAATACTTATTTAAATGTTTTGATCTCGCCAATTTTAATTAATTAGGGCTTATATTTGTATGATAAAATCAAACAAATAACTCTAGAAGATGTGAGGGTTTATTGTCGTATCTGACGACTACCTCGGAATCCTAAGACCGGTTAGGGCTTAATTTGCAATGCAAATGCCTAACGAAGAGTTGAGGATTTATGTTGCACTAGTGCAAGCTACCTCGAAGTCCTATGGCTTTGTTGTTTAATTCTAAGAAGGTTTTGTCGAAGTAGGTTCAAGTTTTGTCGATGACGATGGCCGTGCTGCCCACCATGCTCCAAGCTCCTTGTTGTTGCAGAGGTTTAGTTTTAGAAATCATAAATCAGGGGATGAGAAAAGTGTTTTGGTTTAGAGAAGTCTTAATTTTCCAAGTGTTCTTGTATTTTGATTAAAACAAATCTTAAAGTTGATTATAACGACACCGGTTAAGATCACACTGGTTCCATCCTTCCGGCATCATTATTTTTATCGGATTCACTTAGTCCGGATGAATTTGCTAAACTCAACTGAATGAGTTCCACACTTTCATTTAGACCGTGGGAAATCCCGTTAGCAACACGTAGGTTACATCATCCGAGGTATTCCCGATCATCCAACAGGACGTTTTAATTTAGTTGCAATTGTAGTTTTGTGTTCTGTTTGTGATTAAATTTTGAGTTGTTTTATATTTTGAAATGTTGTGGCGGTGAATTTTATCTCGCAATGACTTTTAACTTAGTTTTGGTTTCAGCTTTTAGGGACTATCCTAAAGGTGTGGGTTTTCATGCAACAGTTGTTTTATCATGCAAGAAAAGTAAAGTGCATTTGCAATAAAGTAAATTGCAAGAAAGTAAATTGCAAGAAAGTAAATTGCAATAAAATAAAAGTGTACCTGGAGGGTCTTCCCGTCATCCCAAGCTACACTTAAAACACAATTAGAATATTTAAACAAGTTCCTAGGTAAAGCTAGGGGAAAGGTTATGGTTTTCTACCAAATTCCTAATCCTATAGCTAGTCATCTCCTATGACGTCTAGGTTCTTTGTGTTTTTGTTTGAAGACGATTTTCATCATCAAAGGACAATTAAATCCAATTGTTCTTATAGATATCCTATCATATTGAGGAAGTGCTTAAGAAGAATCTTAAACATCTTTTCAATATTTCTAGGATTGTTTTAAGTACAAATGAATTTAATTATATAAATGAATCGATCGTCCGAGGTTTTCAAGTCTTGTTAACTTGCTTCGGTGAACTAGGACATTTGAATATCCTATGAGTGAGATAACACTTCATTTCGATGTTCCATTTAGGAGTTATAATAATCAAAGCTTTCAAGGGTAAATTAAGTATTCAAATGATTTGATTTAAGTTAAAGGGTTTAAATTTGGAATAGTTGTTCAAGTCGCTTTACATTTATTTTGAATTCTTTATGTCTTAGGTGATGTTATATTTAATTCAACTTAATTTAATTGAGTTTTAATTCAGTTTAACATAGTTCAATTTAATTTGATTTGGTGTTTAATTAATTTGATTTGATTTAATTTAATTTAATTCAATTATTAAATTTAATTTAATTTAATTTAATTGTTTAATTTAATTTAATTTAATTTAATTATTTAATTTAATTTAATTTAATTGTTTAATTTAATTTAATTTAATTATTAAATTTAATTTAATTTAATTATTAAATTTAATTTAATTTAATTTAATTTTAATTTAGTTTAATTTAATTTAATTTGTTTTAATTTAATTTAATTCAATTATTAAATTTAATTTAATTTTAATTTAATTTATCTTTAATTTACTTTATTTTTAATTTTTAATTTCAAAAGAGTTTAATAATTTAATTAAGTCTTTTAGTATTTTAAATTTGAGTTATCATTTTAATTAAGAGTTGAATGTTAATGATATAATTAGTTTAGGGATTTTTTAAATTAAAGAATAAATCTCTTCCTAATAAATATCCCTTATTTTAATAATTCCAATTTTATTATTCTTCCAAATTTAATCTATTATTTAATTAAAGTTTAATCATTTTTTTAAAAATTGTTTAATGAGTTTCTACCCTTTAATTATTTAAATTTCAATCATCCAAACCAGATTAAGATCAAATGTTTTACTTGTTGATTTTTATTAAACCTAAAGTTTTAATTAAGGGTTAAAAGTTTAATTACCATTTTACCCCTTAAGCTTAATAATTTCATAACTCACTAAATTGAACTTAAATGGACTTGAAGTTTTTATGTGACTTCACTCATATGTCAATAAAGACATGAGAGGAGAAAATGTGATTTTTCTGCATTTAATTTATTTATATAATTATTTTTGGTGGAAAATAGAGATTTTCAAGGAAAATTTGATAACATGACCAAAGGAAAGTTTCTGTCCTTAAGAAAATTAGGGGACATTCCTAATGACCAGAGAAGCACTTGGACCAATTTTGGTGATTTTTTGAATTATATTATTTTTATTATAATTATTTTGAGTTTTGGAGTGTTAATTAATTTAAAAATAAAATAAATGTTGAAAAGTGGATTTTATATTTTTCAAAAATCTCTCTGATATCAAGGAAACCAGAGAAACAAATTTTGCAATTTTCTGATTTTTCTATGATTTATAATAATTATTTTAGTGAAAATGCTAGAAAATACATTTTTTTAATTTTAAAATTACCTTAAAGCTTTAAAATTCAATATCTCACTAAATAGACCTAGGAAAAATGTGGGATTTGCTCCTAAGTGATTAAAATTCAAAATGTGACATTTTGGTGAATTTTATTATTTTTGTGATTTTTATTATTTTTTAATTATTAAAAATATTAAAATATTATTAAAAATCAACTTTTTTAGAAAATTGAAATTTTAATTTTCTTAGGATCCCCCGATATCAGAGAGGCTCCAAAACCAATTTGGTGAATTTTTGAAAAGTATTTTAAAAGTTATGAATTTTTTAAAGTTTAAAATGGCTAAGTCGACTTAATCAACCCAATTAGTGGGGCTAACCAAGTCCAATCGACCTCAAATTTTTATGGTGGATTCCTCTGATCCTAAAGGTCAGTGGAAAATTGATTTCAAGTCAATTTGATGCTTGGTTAACTCTAATTAATTAAATACCTATTTTGGGTGTTTAAGCCAATTAGAGTTGTTTCGAGTGAATTAAGCCAAAATCTATTTTTCCTAGTGGTTCTCTGGTCATAAGGAACATCACCAAATTTTCCTAGAATTTATTTCACAACATGCTATTTACCGGAATTAAAATACTCAAAACAATGGCTCGAACTTGAAAAATCAAGAACTCTTCATAGGATGGCCTCCGACTTCGGAAAATTCGTGGAATGTTCCCAAATTCGGAGGCTTCAAAAGCCCTATAGTCTCATGCCATGGTGAATTGTATGCATGCATGGAGAATTAAAACAATGCAGAGAGTAAATAAATTATAAAAAATAAAATACTTGATGAAATTAAATGATTTCTTTTCCACATTATTCTCCTCTCGTTCACCGAGCAAGAGGGTATTTTTATTTTATTTTTATGATTTTCCTACACAGTAGATATGAATTTTGAAGTTTAGGGAATTAAATAAATCAGAAAATATCCTATTTTTCTATTTATCCACGCGGCGCCGCCGCATCCTCGGCAGCCTCCGAAAGACCACGCGGCGCGCTCCCATTCGACGCCGCCACCCGAGTCGCCAGCCCGGGCCCCGCGGTTCTCGCACCGTTTCCCGGTCCGACGCGATCCCGACCATCCGTGCGCGCGTGTATCGAATGGACGCGCATCCGTTCATCGTCCCCAAGTGTTCTCACCCGAGAGCCGTCCACACTAAATCCCTAAGATCTCACTCGATTCTCAATGGATTTTTACGTTCTTATACTCTCATGGATTCGTCTTCAAGAGACGAACGCATCTATACTGCTAACATGCATCGAAACTAAGGCATTTGAAATAGTAGAATCTTCGAAGCTCGGGATGAAGAGTCAGCTCATACCTTGGCTCGTAGAAGTGTGGCTTCAATCCGAGAGTTGTTGCACCTTCGATCGGGTCCTAAGCAAGCTCCGCATGAAGTCTCCCGGTCCGGTGAATTGTCCGGATATGATTTCGACCAAGCCCGATCACAAAGCTTCGGAGGCCGGAGCAACCGGGTGGTCCGGAGATGGGGCTTTTGCTCGGTGAACACCTTCCCTCGGTCCGGTGAAGGTGTAGAGCCAATCAATTCTGAGAATTGGCTCACCGTGGAGAAGTGTCCCGGTTTTGGGTGGAATTTCAACTCGAAATTGAGCTTTCAGAGGAGAAATGGCAGGGGAATTCCACTGGGGATCAAGTGCTCTAAGGGTGGAGAAGGGTCTGGAACAATTTTGGCAGAGTTTTGGCAAGGTTTGTGCTTAGCTCTCTTCATGGCCGAGAGGGGTGGAGTTTAAATAGGAGAGGGTGGAAGGCCTCTCAGGGGGAGTTAGGGCTTGGGATCAGCTGCTCTGGTGAGGAGAAGATCAGCCATGGTAGCCACTGGGATGGGGCAGCTCAGCAAGTGAGAATTTCAATGTCGGCTCACATGCGAGCTCTCGGCCATGGTGTTTTCCGGCGGTCCGGTGGCCGCCGGCCGTGCAATGGTCACCATCTTGGTCAGTGGGTCGTGGCTCGGGGTTTAGTGTGATAATCGGGCAAATGCCATGTGTAAAGGCTTTGATTCAAAGTGGAATGGGGGCATGGCTAAATTTGAACCTAAATGGGTCAACCCACCCATTTGGGCTAGGTGCACCACCCAAGGCCTGGTTTTGGCTGAGGGAAAAGTGATTTGGCTCGACATAATCAGTAGGGTCAAGTCACCATCCAAGCACAATTAAAGCTTAAGCATGGTTTAGCTGGAATCATGGAAGTGGTTAATCACCTTTAGGAATTAAGGAAAGAGCCTCCTCCTTTTGCCCAAAATGGCATGTTGACATGTAAAGAGGCTCTCATGGCTTGCATATGGCTTGTGCATGGCTCCATGGCTCCATTTGGCTTCGGGAAAAGGTTTAGTCAATTTCATAAAAAAGGATTTTAAGGATTTTGGATAATTTGGTGGAAATTTGGATGAAGCTTCATTTAGAATTATTTGATGATTGGTTTAGGACTTAGGGATGATTTTAATTGAAAATATGATGAGGGGAAATGTCATATGGGCTTTGGAAGAATTTTTTTGGGGTTTTGGATTTGGTGGAAGTGGGCTTTTTTTTTTTTAAAATGGTTTAAGGAATGGGCCCTTAAGTTTAAAAATGAATTTATGGATGGGAATTTTGTAAAGAGGTTGGGCCAAATAATTGTTGGGTTTAGCTCATGGATGTGTCATGAGTGATTTGAAACAAATTGGGGGTGATTTGGATTTGAATTGGGTTGAATTTGGGTTAGGTTTGGGTTTAGGTCAAAAAATGGGCCTTTTGACCTTGGATTGAGTTTGAGTGGGACTTGAGTTAAAATTTTGGGCAAATCATGTTAGGGTTTTGTTTGTGGGAATGTTAAGGAAGATTTAGAAAAGATTTGAGGTTAATTGGAGTTGAATTGGGTGAGTTTGGGTTAAGTTCGGGTCATGGGTCCAAATTGGGCTTTAAGGCCAAAAGTGAGATTGATCCAAATGTCAATCAAATTGGACTTGGATTTGGTCTAAATTGGTATTGGAAATGTTGAATTGAAGTTTAGAATTGAATTGGACCAAAATTGGGGTCAATTGGGTAGGTTTGGTTTGACATTGGGTTCACTTAGGGTTAAAATGGGTCAATTTGGGGGTTTTAACAAAAGTAGGGTAAATTGACAAAATTCACCCATGGTGTAGTTGGACAAAATGAAATTGGGAATATTTAAGATTTTCTGGAATTTTCTGGGAATTTTCTGAATTTTTGGATTTTTAGGCCAAGAAGGGTATTTTGGGTATTTGGAGGGTATTGAGAGGTATTTTTGGAATTTTTGGTATTTTTGGGTATGGATGATCAATTTGAGTGATGTGGAGATGTTTGAGATTGATTTTGGAAAATTTTGGGTAATTTGGAAATTTTGCAAAAATTTGGGTAATTTCGAGGGTTTTGGGTAGGTTTAGTAGGTGTAGGGTCTCGGGGTCAAAAATCGAAAATTTGGGAAATTGGAGATCGGGTGAATTTAGGTGGAAAGAAATCATTTTGGTTGAGCCATGAAACCATTTCAAGCCCATATGAGCCATGAAAGGACTCATTCGAGGCATTCATTATGTTGTTCCTAACCCTCTTAGCCGAGGGCTTAGGGGTTAAGGACCATCCATGTGAATCACCCACACGAGTCGGAGGTTAAGTTGGGTATGGGTGTGGTTTTAGGAAGTGTGTGGAAATGTAGTGTGTAAGTGTAGTGTAAGTCAGCCCCTCATCGCACTAGTGCCACCTGTGAGCGGCCCTAAGGCCAAAGAGTCCTATAGAACTCATCCTTTAAACTTCCACATTTCGATTTCAACCCTCTAGGTGATTAGGGGTCTATAGTCAAGTTTCGTGGAGTTTGCAGGGAGTTTAGAAGTGGTTTGAATTTCTAAAAGGCGGGTCCCAATTCTAGTCCTCTAAGATAGTCAAAGGAAAAGCCTAAGTGCTAGATCCTAAGCACTAAAAAAAGAAGAAGGAAGACCTCATCAAAAATGAGGTCAACAAATGGACCCCCAATAGTGTGTGGTGAGCCGACGGAAGCACACCGCGCGTATCGGTGTTGACCGAAGCGATCAACAAAACCAACACGGATGTCCAAGTGACGAACTTAGGACGAAGTAGAAGAGTTCTCGCTGGGGAGTGTCAAGTATATCTCCGGAACCGGAGATTCTTGAACTCTCGCTGGGGGAAGGAAAAGGAGGTGAATCCCAAATCACATGATCTGGGGGAATTTTGATTTAGATTTTATTTTGTTTCAATTTATGTTTTGATGTGTGAGTTTAAATTTTAGTTTGGAGTTTCAATTTAGATTGAAGTTTTGTCAAAATTAATTTGAGGATTTGATTTGAAATGAAAATTGGGATTTCGAGGTTTTAGATGTAACATCTCCAACCTCGAAAGAAAATTGAATTGATTAGATCGAATCGTTGCAATGAGAAGATATCTCGCAGTAATGCGGTGTTGGATGTAAAATCCTTAACCTCAAGAGTTTCGATTTTGATGTATTTCATCGCAATAAGGAAAGAATCCTAAAGCAATGCAGTCTCGGATGTAAATTCCTTAACCCCGGAATTCGATTTGATGTATTTCAGCTGCAATAGGGAAAGAATCCTAAAGCAAGTGCGACTTGGATGTAAAACCCTTGACCCAAAAGTTTGAATTTGATGTATTTCAAAGGTAACAGAAAAGAATCCTAAAGCAAGGCAGTCTTGGATGTAAAATCCTCGACCCAAAAGGTTTGAATTTGATGTATTTCAGAGGCAATAGGAAAAGAATCCTAAAGCAATGCGGTCTTGGATGTAAAATCCTCGACCCAAAAGAGTTCGAATTTGATGTACTTCGGTGCAATAGGAAAAGAATCCTAAAGCGAGTGCAATCTGGATGTAAAATCCTCGACCCAAAAGTTTCGAATTTGATGTACTTCAGCTGCACAGGAAAGAATCCTAAAGCAAGTGTAGTCTTGGATGTAAAATCCTCGACCCAAAAGGTTCGAATTTGATGTATTTCAAGGCAATAGAAAAGAATCCTAGCAAGGTGCATCTTGGATGTAAAATCCTCGACCCAAAAGTTCGAATTTGATGTACTTCAGTGCAACAGAAAAGAATCCTAAAGCAGTAAGGTCTTGATGTAAAATCCTCGACCCAAAAGAGTTTGAATTTGATGTATTTCAATGGCAACAGGAAAAGAATCCTAAAGCAATGCAGTCTTGGATGTAAAATCCTCGACCCAAAAGTTCGAATTTGATGTACTTCAAGGTGCAATAGGAAAAGAATCCTAAAGCAATGCGTATCTTGGATGTAAAATCCTCGACCCAAAAGAGTTCGATTTGATGTACTTCAAGGCAATAGAAAAGAATCCTAAAGCAGTGCGATCTTGGATGTAAAATCCTCGACCCAAAAGTTTGAATTTGATGTACTTCAAAGGTCAACAGAAAAGAATCCTAAGCAATGCAAGTCTTGGATGTAAAATCCTCGACCCAAAAGAGTTCGATTTGATGTACTTCAGATGCAATAGAAAAGAATCCTAAGCAAGGCAGTCTTGGATGTAAAATTCTCGACCCAAAAGTTTGAATTTGATGTACTTCAAGTGCGACAGAAAAGAATCCTAAAGCAAGGCAAGTTTCGGATGTAAAATCCTCGACCCAAAAGTTCGAATTTGATGTATTTCAAAGGCAATAGAAAAGAATCCTAAAGCAATGCAGGTCTTGGATGTAAAATCCTCGACCCAAAAGAGTTTGATTTGATGTACTTCAAGGCAATAGAAAAGAATCCTAAAGCAATGCGAACTTGGATGTAAAATCCTCGACCCAAAAGGTTCGAATTTGATGTATTTCAGTGCACAGGAAAAGAATCCTAAGCAATGCGGTCTTGGATGTAAAATCCTCGACCCAAAAGTTCGAATTTGATGTACTTCAGTGCACAGAAAGAATCCTAAAGCAAGTAGTCTTGGATGTAAAATCCTCAACCCAAAAGAGTTTGATTTGATGTACTTCAAAGGTACGATAGGAAAAGAATCCTAGAAGTTGCAATCTTGGATGTAAAATCCTCGACCCAAAAGGTTTGAATTTGATGTATTTCAAGGTAATAGGAAAAGAATCCTAAAGCAAAGCGTACTTGGATGTAAAATCCTCGACCCAAAAGTTTGAATTTGATGTACTTCAGTGCGATAGGAAAAGAATCCTAAAGCGGTAGGTCTTGGATGTAAAATCCTCGACCCAAAGAGTTTGAATTTGATGTACTTCAGAGGCAATAGGAAAGAATCCTAAAGCAAGGTAGTCTTGGATGTAAAATCCTCGACCCAAAATTTTGAATTTGATGTGATTGATATTTGATTCGAGATCCGGAAGAAATCGAATTTGAATCTGATCGAGACTTGAAATCCGGAAAGATTGAATTTGAGATTTAAAAGGATGAGTTTGAACTCGATTGAAATTCGATTTAAGATTTGATTTGAAATTTGGAAGATCAAATTTGAAACTTGATCGGGAGTGGATTTAGATTTTGATTGAGAATTTGATTTGTGATTTGAAAAGATTGAAATTTGATTTGGAATTTGGAAAGATTGAAATTGAAATTTGATTGAAAATTTGATTTGGAATAGAAAACAAGGAAAACTTTATTATCGTGATTTTATTTATTTTAGCACATTTTATTATTTTGAGTTCGGACCCAATCATAAGTAATTACTTCACCCGTGTTTCTTAGGGATGAAGAATTCATTCCTTCGAAACATCAGTAGTACGTAATATTTTTTCAAGTATCGTCCGTCGATCGGAAGCATATGTCGTTCTCCCCGGCAATTCAATAGCCGGTAGAACCTCCCGAGTATACTCGCTTCAACCACAAACGGTCCTTCCCAAGTGGGTTCAAATTTTCCTCCTATCTTGCGTGTGCAAGAATAGGTCTCTCGAGAACGAGAACTAAGTCACCAACTTTCAAGGTTCTCGGGCGGACCCGGCTTGTCATGGGCTTGAACCATCTTAGCTTGGTATAGTTCTAAATTCCGTTGCGTCGCAAGTCTTTTCCCTTCCAAGCTTTCTAATTCTTCGAGTCGTAATCCGGCGTTTTCTTCGTCGTGATCTTGTTTGCAACCGCACTCCGAGTGAAGGAAGTCGAACCTCTAAAGGTAACACTCGCCTCGGACCCATACACCAGAGCGTAAGGTGTAGCTTCGAGTAGGAGTTCGAAGGTTGTCCGGTAGGCCCATAAGGCTTCTAACAATTTCTCGTGCCAATTTCTCTTATTATCGTCCAAGGTTTTCTTTAAGATTTGAACGAGAGTTTTATTAAAAGCCTCAGTGAGGCCGTTTGCTCTCGGGTAGTAAATTGTCGAGTATCGCCGCCGATTCCGTGTCTCCCGACAAAATTGTTGATTTGTGTGCTTCCGAATGCCGACCCATTATCCGAGATGATCCCGCGCGGCACTCCGAAACGGTAGAACACTTGGTTCTTGAAAACCGTAAGCACGTGGTGTGCTTTCACTTCTCTAAGTGGAACCGCTTCCGCCCACTCGGAAAAGTAATCCGTAGCCGCAAGAATGAACCGATGTCCTTTCGAAGATGGTGGTTCTATCGGACCCACTATATCCGTGCCCCAACATTCAAATGGCCACGACGCAATTGTCGGGTGCAGCACATTCGGAGGTCGGTGTAGAACCACCCGCGCACTCGGCATCGGTGACAGCTCTCGGCGATTTTCATGCGGCCGGTCATCATCGAGGGCCGTAGTACCCTAGTCTTTTAATTTTCATTTTCATCTTTGGACCCGACCGGTGAGCGCCACGAGTCCCGAATGCACCTCTTTAACAATTTCACGGGCCTCGGACCCGCTTAAGCACCTTAGCCACATTCGATCAAAAGACCTTCGTACAATGTGTTGTTTATTAATGCGTAGGACGAGTTCTTTTCTTGATCCGATGGGCCAGCGACCTATCGTCCGGTAGCTTTCCCGTTTCGTGTGTAGTCCATCAATGGTCGTCGCCAATCTTCCGTGTTTTCCGTCACCGCCGCAACTCGATTCTTTTTCTTCTTCGATTTGTGTATCATGTCTCATGTCAAGCCGCGATAGGACTCGACGTCCGTGAACCGACACTTCCATCGATTCATCTTGCAAACAGGCAAATTGTTTTGCGAGACGGGCTAAAGCATCCGCTAAAGCATTCTCTTTTCTAGGAATTTTGTAGATCGTCACATTTGGAATCTGTTCCAACAACTCGTATGGCATACCGGAAGTATTGTTCGAGTCTTGGCTTTAAAATCTCGTATTGTCCGACAATCCGTTGAATGATTAACCGTGAATCCCCGTAGATGTCGATGTCCGTTATCCCCATTTGAATAGTTAATTCCAATCCCGTTATGAGGGCTTCGTATTCGCTTCGTTGTTCGTACACGGTTCCGTCAAGTGGTAGGAGTATCTTAACATCCCCCACTCCGGTGTTATAAAGATTAGCCCGATTCCCGCCTTTACGGCACTATCACTTGCGATTCTTCGTCTTTGTGTGCTAAAGATGCTCCGTCGAAATACAATTCCCAACGTCGATCATCGTGGTCTTCTAGGCTCATTATTTGTTCGTCCGGCAAGTCATCATCGAGAGGAGATTCGGCCGCAAAGGATGTGCTCGCGAGGAAGTCTGCTAAGACTTGTCCCTTTACGCACGCAGAGGCACGAAAGTTATATCGAATTGCAATAATATCATCGACCATCCGGCAAGTCCGCCGGAAAGTGTCGGACGAGTCATCAAGTATCGCAATGGATTAAACTTCGAGATTAGGTCGATCTTATGAGAAAGCATGTAGTGCCCGAGCTTTCGAGCGGCGAAGATCGTGGCCAAACAATGCTTTTCAATTGCGGGATACCTTACTTCCGCTCGGAAGTAAACGACGGCTTAAGTAAGTAAAGAGCATTTTCTTTACCCTCATCATCGAACTCTGGCTAACAGGCTCCGAGGGAGTCGTCTAGAGCCGCGGTGTAAAGTATCACGGTCTACCCGAGACTCGGGGTCGCTAAGACAGGAGGTGTCATTAAATATTGTTTAATGTCTTCGAAGGCCTTCTCGGCATTTCTCTTCCCAAATAAATTTGGCGTCCTTTTTAACTAGTGCCGAGAAAGGCCGACACCTACCCGACGAGTTCGAGATAAAGCGTCGAAGATATGCCGCCTTCCTCGAAAAGATCGTAGTTGTTTTAAGGTTTTGGGAGGCGGCATTTCTAAGATGGCTTTAGTCTTCTCCGGTCGATTTCAATTCCACGATGTCGGACAACGAATCCTAAGAATTTCCTGGAGGTGACGCCGAAGGCGCATTTTAAGGGATTCATCTTAAGGTTAAATTGTCTTAATCGTTCGAAAACAATTCTCAAATCATACAGGTGGTTTTCCTTTACTTTGATTTTGATGACGACATCGTCCACGTAGCACTCGACTTGATTGTGGATGAGATCATCAAAAATTCTTGTCATTGCTCTTTGGTAAGTTGCTCCTGCGTTCTTCGATCCGAATGGCATCACCGTGTAGCAGAAATACTCCGATCGGCGTTCCGAATGCCGTAAGCTTTTCATCTTCTCGGAGCCATTTTTATCCGGTCGTATCCCGAAGATCCATCCATGAATGAGAATATTTCATGTGTCGAAGCAATATCGATCATCGATTCTGGAATCGGTAGAGGGAATTCATCTTTTCGGACATGCCTTGTTTAAATCTCTAAAGTCCACACAAATTCCGATCTAACCATTCTTCTTTCGACCGGCACAACATTGGCTAACCAAGTCGGGTATTGTTCTTCACTGACAAATTTAGCGTCTATTAGCTTTTTAACTTCGGCTATGACTTGTTGTTCGATTTCCAGACGCATTCTTCCGGGACCTCGTCTGATCGGAACGTAGTAGGATCCACTCCTAGCTTATGGACCGCAACCTCGGGGCTAATCCCGGCATTTCATCGTAGCTCCAAGCAAAACAAGTCTTTAAATTCCATTAATAACTCGATTATTTCTTCGGAGTCTTCTTTATCGAGTAAGGAGCTAACAAAGGTAGGTCTAGGCTCTTCGCTAGTACCCAAGTTAACTTCCATTAACTCATCTATCATGGATTTAATTTCTTCTTCGAATTCCGTGGAGCGTCTCCAATTTGTAAATCTTCGAGTTCGTCCGTAGTTTCCATGCAGCTTTCATCGGACTTGCAAGTGACAACCAAGCAAAATTCGCATCGTCAACCGACCCTACCGTGCCGAATCCGAGTCCATACTTTCGAATCGTGAGGACGGCCGAGTTATTCCATAACTTTTCAAAATGTTGTGATCGGCCTTTTGTCCATCGTCGAGGTAAGAAACCACGTTGAATTAAATTTCGAACACAGGGAGAGTACCACTCAAAAGGTAATTCCATTAATTCCGATGAAGTGACATCTTCGAATTGTACATTATTTTCAGCTTTGGAGGAAGAAGCACCACGGTAGAATTTGATCGGCTTCGCACCGTCACTACGTACCTCTTCGACCTCCATACCCTCGATCTTATTAGAATGGATCGGAGTTAGGGTCATAGTATGTACGTAGTGGTTAATCTTCTCGTACATCGATTTGTATTCTTCGTTCTTTTCATCTTCGAGGAGATCTTGTATTGCGGCTTCTTTCGACTTATTGTTGTCGCTTCTTGCTTGATTTCTTTTTCTTCTTCGTAACTATCATCCCAATCAACATTGATTGCCGGTTTCTTCGTCCAATCGTCCTAGTGTCTCTACCACGGCCTCGTCCCCGCCTCGACCTCGGATGCGAGTCGTGGAGAAACCTTCACCATCTCGCCGAAGGGAGCGGTGAGTGATCGTTGGACTAGAACTTCAGTGTTCTTCGTTGTCTCGAACTTTCTTTGCTTCATTTGTTATGGTATCTCCGGAGAAGATTGTTTTCTTTGGCGGTGCATAATAAGCCGCATCTTCATGGACTCCAATCTCATGTACTGAGAATGGTCGTAAGTCACCTTGATGCACTCGTTCCCCTCCATCGTAGTACTTGATGCACTCGGTGTAGAGATGATGGTACCATCCCGTTTTCATGTATCCATGGTCGGCCCAAGTAGAGCGTTGAACGACGTTTCGAATCGATTATATGAAATTTTGCGGTTGTCTTTGCTAAATCACCGGTCTTCATCGCAGCGTTATCGACCCGAGGGCTCTTTCTCCTTTCCGGTTGAATCCTCTTAATAACATTTTGTCGGCCTCGAGCTCACGAGCATCAATTTCCAAGTATGCTAGTGTTCGAAGACTCATTATATTGATTGATGCTCCCGGATCCACCAAAACTCCGGAGAGCGTAAACTTCCCAATCGTAACTCGAAATGTACAACGGTCGGTCGTGATCTCATCGTCCCAAGTAGTAGGTCATTGTCCGTGAAGGTAACACCTCGCCGTTCCTTTAACGAGCAAACCTCATCCAAGGAATCTCCGGCCATTCGAGCTAAGCAAATTTCCGGATCATGTAAGGCCTCGATCGAGCTTCTCTCATCTCCTTTCGATAAGATGAGAGCATCGTAGATGCTCGCCGTGGCCGGTAGTTTCCTAAGATGGGCTAAGCACGTTGTAGTCCACTTTGTTCTCCTCGCGTCTCGCTTCTTCTCGAATGGGTATTTCTTCCGCCGGGTTGGTTCTTCTCGAACAACCACCGCTTTCCTTTGTCTTTTCGGACCCATTCTCGGAGGTAGAACTCTTCCACTTCTCAAGTCGACTTCGTAATTTCTTCGAATCTAGTGTCGAGTTTCGTTGGTGTCTCCTCCCGAATCGGAATGACAGGCTCTTCCGGATTATCTTCAAAATCGAAGGCTCTAACTCTATCGTAACCGGAGCTCCTCGAAATTCACGGATAGATCCGTTGCTTGTCGAACTCTCGTAGCCTCCTCGATGGATGCCTTCTTTGTCATTGTGATCGTCGAGATCATGTATGATTTGAGAATTGTTGTTGGTATCGAAATCGACGCCCGGATTGTCGCTAGTTACGTAATCGTTAGAAACAGTCAAAACGTAGCCAACGCCATCACCCTTATCATTATATGATCCCACCGAAGTGAGCGAGATAATCATACAAAATCGCAGGTTCGAGGGATTTCTCCCCCGAATCGGAAACAACTATCCTAGGATAAGCAGCCCCTAATCTAGCCTTAGGAGTCTCAGTCCCCTCTTCTTCGTCAATTTTCTTCTTCTCTTTGATTTTCTCCTGTCGAGGTGGTTCTTCTATCGCAAGTGATAAGATCACGGCTTAATGTGTCTCGAACTCCGAATCGAAGCTCGCACCGAAGCGGTTCGGATGTTGTCTAAAATCTTCTTCGAAGATCTCGTCCTGAGCGGTAGTCCATCCATCGTCGGCCGCATAGGGATCTATCGGGATGACGGGATCGGCTGAGATAACATCGACGCGAACCTCCTTTCGGGGTTCCTTCATGTACTCCTTCGGGATTGTTATATTTCCTTTCCGAAGGTTGTCGTTGAGCCAACTTTCGAAGGTAATGCGAGCCTTTCATCTTGTGCCCAAGCATCCGATGGTAGGGGCAAAAGTCGGGATCACCTTCTTGTCGACTTCCTCCGTCGTTTGGGCTCTGGCACTGGAAATCCGGAGTTTTCATTAAGCTACGGAACATCTTCTGGTATCGCTTCATTTTTGAACGGATATTCTCCGCTCGAAGCTCCCTCGATGTACGTTGCGGACGAGACGGTTGTTCATACCGCGGAGACGACCGATAGCCTGGACCGGGTTGTCGGTAATTTTGTTGTGGTTCGTCGCGGCCGTTACGGTGGTATTTCGCATCGGTTGTTTGCCTTTGTCAACCGCCGCAACGACCCCGCATTTCTTTTCGAAAGTCTTCACCGCCTCTCGCTCGTCCGTCTTGTCGGCAAAACTTAATTGCTTCGCCTCTTCTTGCAAGCTTCCGGCCTTGCTTAACAACTTCTCAAAAGTCTTAATAAGGGAATCCTCGAGGAGAAGTGCTATCGGGCCGTGAATGCTTTTAAGCAAGATGCCGACCGCATGTTGTTCTTGCAAGTTGTGGTTCACACTTCATGCTTAAGTTTCTCCATCGAAGTATGTAATCCACCAAAGTTTCATTCGGCCTTTGTTTCTCTACCACTAAATCACCTATAGTGATGCTGGTGCCGAGCTCCGGCGAATCGCTCGATGAAGAGGTTCTCTAGCTCCGAGAACGTCTTCACCGAACCATTCGGCAAGTCCGCATACCGGCCGAAGGCGATTCTCGACAGACCGCCGACGAACCGTCGGAAGAGTAATAAAGGGGCAATAGCACATCGTCGGCGCCTATCGAGCACCACCGTGCCCTATGCTCATGCAATTGAAAATTGGCGTTTTGACCATTTTTGAAGGGATGTTTAAGGAAACTCTTGAGAATTCATTTCTAACATATATGTAAATCGTTGACAAAATTTGTGTTTGTGGAGGTGTGTGAGAGGGGGAGAAGAGTGTGTAGAAGTAGAGAGAGTGTGTGTTTAGAGTTAGAGTTTGGAAGAGTGAGTGTAGAAGTGAAGATTTAAGAGGGATTCTTTTCTAAGGAGTGAAGGAGAAGGAGCATGCTGAGATATCAGCTTTCCTTTCCATTCTAAAGAGAATCGAGTGTCAGAAAGAAGAGAGAAGAGGATTTGGAAGAAACTTCAAGGGATTTGCTTGGGGAAGAGAAAGAGATAGTTGTATTTGCTATTGTGGTTTGTATGACATTTCTTTTTTATATAAAGTCCATGTTTTATTGTACTTTCTATGAATTCTAAGTAAGCTTTCCTTTGTCTTTCTTCTACTAGAGATGTGATGATGTTATGATGTGGGTTTGAAGTACTTTTAAAGTATTGAAGAAATTGTGATGGTTTTTCATATTTCAAACTTAATTTACTTTTTGATCCGGCCAATTGAATTGTTAAAATCTCATTGTCAGACATTAACTCCGAAAGGATTGAGCATCCTACAAAAATAATGAAGAATCCCTTCAATGTCCATGAATTAATTGTGTAGTTCTTGGGAATTAAGTGCAAATAAATAGAGAAATGTATTTTGATGGGCTTCAAAATGGAGGTTTTAGGTGACAGGCTAAGATCCTCATTTTGGTCCTAAGATCGGGTAACTAGAGTCGATGGTTAGCCTTCAGTGAAGGGCGAGTGGGAGCTCACAAGACAACTGGTTTCCTCCCAGCCTAGCCTTAGATTTAGTGATTAAACTTAGGATATGTCAATGTTCTTTACATGCATGGAAGAGGGGCTTCCTTTTCGAGGGTAAAGAAAAATTTGTGCTCCTATTCGCAAAATACAAAAATAACCATTCTATATCATTCACACATCATATAGTCATTGCAAGAGGAAAGACACTTTTCATATATATCAAAAATCTTTCAAATACAAAGCTTAGTGTGTGTGTTAGTTAATTTCGTTTAAAGATATTAGAAGTAATTGTGGTCATTTTCAATCAAGTATCGTTTTCTCGCATCTTTTTAGTAGAAGTAATCTTAAACTTTAATCGCGATTTCGAGTATTGGATTTTAAGATACACTATTTATTGTAAGGAGCGTGCCTTCCTGGGATCGATAACCAAGACTCTATTAGAGCCCCGTATTACTTCGATACGATACGTATACTTGTGTTGAAGTTTGGAATTCTATGTAATCATTAAAAATATATAAATTTGGGTTCATAAGTTCTTGCAATATTATAAAAAGTCTCGACATCATGTTTTTTGCGCCGTTGCTAGGAAGGTATAAACGGTATCTATTGATAATATAAGAATCGAAAACCTTTACTTCGTAGTGTAATTGTGTGCTTGAAGCTACTTGTTAGAGTATTTGTGTGATTTTATATGCGTAGTAAATGATCTATAAGTTTAGTACCTTACGATTCGGAAAAGTCAGAGCATACTATTAGAAAATTAGAAAAACAACAAAAACAAACCGAGAATCCTTGAGAAATGGCGAATAACCAAGATAATCAGAGAAATGATATTGGAAATTTGCCAAGACCTTTATGAGATTATGTTAACCCAATGTTAGAAAATTCATGTGACTATTCAAAATCCCGATGTTGCTGCTACTTCATTCGAGCTTAAACCTATTATTATCCAAATGATACAAAATAATCAATTTGGAGGAACACCAAATGAGGATCAAAATTTACATCTCGCTAGTTTTTTAGAACTATGTGCTACTTTTAAATATGACGGAGTATCGAGTGATTGCTCGACTCCTGCACTTTTTCCTTCTTTATTAAGGGATAAAGCTAAGGCGTGGTTAAATTCGTTAGCACCTCGATCTATTAGAACTTGTGGAGAACTTTCTCAAAGGACAAATATTTCCCTCCATCAAAGGATCGCTATACTAAGAAATGATATCACATCCTTTGGTTAGTTTCAAGGGAAATCAATATATGAAGCTTGAAAAGATTTAAAGATCTCTGTGAAGTGCCCACGTCATGCTTTACCAAATTTCTGGTTAATAAATCAAACATTTTATAATGGATTAGTGACTATTGAGATCGATTATAGATACTCGCCGCCGTGGATCGTTAATGTCAAACCTTTCGATGAACATACTCATTAATAGAAGAAATGACCATTAATAATTTTCACTACTCTCCGAACAAAGTAAATCCTAGAGTAGCAAGTGCTTATGATTCGTATATGATGACTATGATAGTTTCTCCAATTGCAACCCTTTCTAAGAAAATAGACCAAACATGAAATGAATTATTCTCAACCACCCCAAGTGTTGAGGAAAATTAATTTGGATGAGCACAGAATCTCAAACACCTTATGAGACCTTGAATGCTATTAATAGATCTTAACAATCTTTATTTGAATTATTATAATCCTCGGTTGGAAGAATCACTCAAATTTCAACCGGAATTATAGCAATGCCAATGTTAACCGACAATGCGGGAAGAGCCTTATGTGATCTCATGAAATAGTATTAATCTTACGCCTTTATCAACTTTCAAAAGGTTAGAAATAGGAAAAATTTCTCCTACATCTCAGACTTCGCCTGTCGATTGTTCCATTACTTACCCTAAAGGGAGGGTGGGAAGATGTTAAAGGAAAGTGGATAAATTTATCTTTCCCGTGGATTTTATTGTACTTGATATGGAGACATAAATAAATTCCAATCATTTCGAGAAGAACATTCTCACTGAGAATGTTGATTCATGTTCAAAAAGGAGAATTAACTATATGGCTAATGATCAAGAGGTAACCTTTAATATTTTGAAATCTATGAAGTATCCCTCAATGGCAAAAGATGATGAATGTTTTAGGATGAAGATCCGTGAATACTGGAGAAAGGATCATTTTAAAAATATATTTGAAAAGGAAGCAAGAGAGAAAATATGTTTGAAGAAAGAATTGAAATGAAGAAAAATTCAGATAGTAAGAAGAATGAATATTTGGAGTATGTTCGTGGAGAGATTTGAAGTATTAGACATTATGGAAGGTGGAGATAAAAGCTTAATTCCATCTATAATAAAACCTCTCGTAACTTCGAGATGAAAATTCTCCATAATCATTCGAAGTATATGTTTTTAGGAGAATCATCTACCATACCAAATATTGTATCTTCGTGAAAGCTAAACGAATATCAAGAACAAATATTGTTGGAAATTTTAAAAGATACAAAAAGGCTTTTGGATGGACTTTAGTACATTAAAGGAACTACCCTTCGATTTGTATGCACAAGATTTTATTAGACGAAGAACATAAACCGAGAGTTGATTCGCAGAGGGAGATTGAATCTAATAATGAAATAAGTAGTTAAGAAAGGAGATTTTAAAATGGCCGGATGCTGGAATTATTTATCCTATTTCCGATGCTGTCGGCCAGTCCAATTCATCGTGTACCGAAAAATGGAAGAGTGATCATGATGAATGAATGGAATGAAATTATGCCCACAAGATAAATTAATGGATGGCGAATTTTTATTGACTATAGGAAATTTAATGCCGCCACTCTAAAAGTTCACTTTCCTCTTCCTTTTCTAGATCAAATGCCGGATAGACGGTCGGACACAAGTACTTACTGCCTCCTGATGATATATCGGTTATCATCAAATACCTATCGCTCCTAAGGATCAAGAGAAGACACCATTTACTAGCCTTTACGAAACTTTTCTTTGACAAGCGAATGCCTTTTGGACTATGTAAAGCACTAACGTTTCGTAGATGTATGATGTCAATCTTCGCAAGATGATGTATAATGGAATAGAAGTTTTCATGGATGATTTCTTTGTATTCTCGGACATCATTTGAAATATAATCAAAAACTTAGCAAAAGTTTTGGAGATTTGCAGAAAAAACAAATTTAGTTCAATTAAGAGAAATGTCAATTTATGGTTGCAAAAATTGTGCTTCGGCATGTACCTTTTAAATTTGGTAATGAGGTCGACCTCGCTAAAATTGAGTGATTAAAAGATTGCCACCACCCACTATCGTGAGAGAGGTGAGAAGTTTCTTAGGACACGCTGGATTTTACCGGCGATATATTAAAGACTTTTCTAAAATTACCAAACTAATCCATAAAAAATACCTATTTTTATACATTGATTTTTATCAATTTCTAAGGATATTATGCTTTAATGAAAGGTATTTTTGCATTTTTGGATGTAGGTGATGTAAAAAAGGTCCAAAAAAGGAAAAAGGGTGAAAAAGGAGCAAAAGGAGCAAAAATGGAGCAAAAATACAAGAATTATAAAATTATGGCCCCGCGCTTAGGCGTCGGTTTGGCGCCTAAGCGCCGTACCTCGATACGTAAACTTTCAAGTTTTTGACGACTTTTGGATCAAGTTATTTTGACAGAAAGTGAGCGGTTATTGGACATTCTAGAAGGTCGGCGTAGTTCCGATAACAGGATATGTGATACAATACATTCGGACGCTCTAAAAACTCGTTTAATCGTGAAGAGGGGCGAGCCAAAGTGAAGAGGTGCGAAGAACCTGACGTGGTGTCCGCACCTAGGCTCCTTAAAGACCTTCTAGAAGATTCATTGAATTTGGACATGTTTTGAAGAGGTGCCCTGGCAACCTCGGGGCCTATAAATAGGAGTCCACTCCTTCGTAAAAGTGTGTGTGCCCCCATTGCATCCCCATCTCTTTGCCACTTTAGATCTCTCATAGAGAGAGAAATAGAGAGAAAAATAGAGGGCCACTTTTATTTAGTTTAGTGAGTTTATGTTCAAATTGTTGCATCTGAAGTTCATTACACCGGAGTCGTAGGAATCGAAGATCCGTAGAAGGAATATTCGAGATAAGTATTTTATTTGATTCAAAGTTTATTAATTATGTTTTACCGTTTATATTCAATGTGTTCTGAGTAGTTAGTTTACTTTCTTCCTTCAATTATGAAAAGATGAATAAGATAATATAAAAATTCGATGGATAATTGAAAATCAATATATTTTCAAAACATCAGTGATGATACTAATACCTCGATCTTACTTTACTTTAAATCGTCATTTAAATTGTTAAAACGTGTTGAAGAGTTTTGAGACTTTAGAAGGAGAATAACTCTTAACTTGTAGATGTCACATGAATCCTCGGGTAGTCGGGCGTCATGTGCGGGTTATTCAAGGTGAAGTGCAAATAAATAGGAAGATAAGATTTAAAGGGCGTAAAATTGATAATTTTTTAGAGTGACAAACTAAATTCTTATAATTTGATTTATAGATAAGAAAAGGGTCACTAGTAGGCCGACCATAGCCACCCTTGGACATCTAAAAGAGTGTGAGCCTGTATTAACCCAATCTACTAACAATACGTCCGATTCGATCTATGATACGAATGTTCTTTGCGCCTCGATCAAAGGGTAAAGAATAGAAAGCTTCTATTTGGCACAATACCATAAAATAAATTCTCCAACGAATATTAAATTACCTTCAAAATCTTGGATTAATTGAAAGGAAGAAAATTGTTCGATTTATATTATTTTCTACAAAATCATTTTCTTTATTATTATTTCTTTATTCGCATCTAAGATATTAAAAGTAATTTATAGTTAGATTAAAATACAAAAGATTTTGAAATACAATATTTAAAAATTTATTACCCTTTTTCCTCGTGGAATCGATCTCGGGGTCTTTTGCTTCAAAGCCCTTTATTACTTGAAACGATACGTATACTTGCGTAGTACCCAAAAAGTATATAAAATATTTTCCTTTAAAATTATATTTGCCATATAAACATATATTTAAAAAGTATTAATCACTAACACTAGCATTCAGTAGCAATCATGTTTTATTTAATGCTATTGTCGTAAATTAAAATTTGGTACACATCTATATAGCAAGTTATTTCCGGGGTCAAGTGTTTCACGCCATGTAAATTAAATTTTCTAAAGAAGGGTAACAAATTTTGTATTTGGAAATACAAAATCGGTCAGTTTTTTGGCACTGAAGCAATGGACAGAGGTACAATTTATATATTTTAAATATTATATTTCCAAACAAAAAAAATATAAAAATAAAAATATAAAAATAAAATAAAATAAAATAAAATTTTATTCCTTGCTTTAATTATTTTTTTTATGCATAGTTTTGGCTCGAGGATTAATACCTTCAGATTCCCCGAACTAGAAAGAACAATTAGAAAAATTAAAAAGGGAAAACAAATTCAAAAATTTCAAGAAATGGCTACTTTACAAAATTCAATCGAACTTAATGATCAAAATGTTTATAAACCATTATGATTATGCTAACCCTACGCTGATGAACTTCATAGTAGTATTCAAATACACATCAGAGATGCTAATTCTTTGAACATAAACCGTCTATTAATCAAATGGTGCAAAACAAGCAATTTGGTGGAACACCAAATGAGGATCCAAATTTACACCATGTTAGTGTTTTAACTTTGTGCTACCTTTAAATATAACAATGTTTCCGATGATGCTATTAGACTTGGTAGACTCTCTTTCCTTTTTCCTCAAGAGATAAAGCAAAGATGTGGTTAAATCCCATTAGCAACTCGGTTCTATTAAAATAAGGGCCGAAATGGCACAAAAATTTCTTGCTAAATATTTTCCTCCTTCTAAACCGCTAATTAAGAAAGCGATATTACTTTGTTTAGTCAATTTTACGAGGAGACAATATATGAAACTCGGGAAAGATTTAAAGAACTATAAAGAAAATGTCCTCATCATGCTTTACGTGATTGGTTATTTATTCAAACATTTTACAATGGATTAATTGGATCTTTAAAATCAATTATTGATGCCGGCCGGAGGTTCTTTAATGTCTAAATCATTCAAGCAGTTCTTACATTTTAAGTGAAGAAATTGCTAATAACAATTTTTAATGGCCTTCCGAAAGGATTAATCCTAAAAAGATGACAAGTATTCACGATAATGGCTTCCTTTTTATCCTAGCTTCACAATTAGCAAAAGAATCTCAAAAATGTTAGATAATTTGCAATTAATATTTCACATAATAACTCTTCTAATATTTAAGATTATCAAACTATTGAAAATTTACAAGATATTGCAAGTAAAAATAACTATTCAAATTATTATAATCTTGGGTGGAAAAAATCATCCTAATTTTAACCGGAATAATTCACAACAACAATAGGGAAATAATTAACTTAACTCTTAACGGAAATTGGAATAATCAAGTTAATCCAAATTATAAACCTCCCGGATTTAATAATCAACAGAAAAGTTATCAATAGAAGAGTTAATTTTACAAATGAATAATCAATTAAAAAATCAAAATATTGTTATTCGTTATATTGAAAATCAAATGGGGCAAATTGCTACTTTAATTAATAATGCACTCCGTAGGAACACTTCCTAGTAATGTTAAAATTAATCCAAAGGAAACCGGAAAAGAACATGAACATGTTAAGGCCGTGCAACTTAGAAGTGGAAAGGAATTAAAAAAAATAATGCATAATGAAATTGAAAAGAGATTTCGAGGTCAAGAGATCGAAAACTTAAAGAAACTCTCTCTCCTAGTCAAGATCGATCGTTATACCTATTAATGCGGAAGTTGAAAAACAACCACCGCCTTTTCCTCAAAGACTTAAACAAAGAGAAACTTGATCATCAATTTTCTAAGTTCTTTGAAATTTTTAAGAAACTTACTATTAACATACCTTCTCGCTGAAGCTTTGGAACAAATACCAACTTATGCAAAAATTTATGAAGGATATTTTACAAGAAATGAAAATTTGAAGCTTTTGAAACCGTTGCATTAAGTGAAGAATGTAGTGCAATAATTCAAAAGAAATTACCCGAAAAGCTTAAGGATCCCCGAGTTCTTACTCATACTCTGTGCTATTGGAGAAAAATTTTGTGGAAAAGCTTTATGTGATTTAGGAGCAAGTATTAATCTCATGCCATTTTCTATTTTTTAAAGATTAAATTTAGAGAGATTACTCCCACCACCGTAACCCTTCAATTAGCTGATAGATCTATCACTTATCCTAAAGGAGTTATAGAGGATGCCCTTGTTAAACACGGTTAAAAGGTAATATTCGCGATCTCGCTGTCAGCATGGTCGTTCGCGCTGTCGGAGGGCTCTATTGTATTAAATTTCAATACCCTTGGGAAAATCACGCCATCGGCGGTCTCGAGCGTGCCGTCGGTGAGATTTTCAAAAATTAATCATTTTTAAATTTTTTGTGATTTACATTAATTTTAAGCCTCGTTGTCATTCGTTCGATCATTTTAATCATATATTTTAAGATATTAAGTAATGTATTAACACAAATAAACATACACACAACAAAACTTCACATTTATATATTAAATCCAAGTGTTTACAATGCACAATACATAACACACATAAGCAGGTATTTTCTCATCCTAAATCCATCTAATCAGCATCGCAATCCAAACCACAACACTTAAAATACTAAAAACAAACATTTCAATTATAATCTCAACTATACTGAGATTAAAAAGTAAACTAAGACAGTAAACACACAAACAAATTTCAAATCAAACACAACATAAAGAAAAAAATAAACAATTCAATTCTACTACTCTTCAGAATCTGTACTGGTTTCTCCTCTGATATCCCCCATTGCTTAAACATGGACAAATAGGTTATAAAAAGTTCGGAATGGAAATTCTTCAGTTGAATCTTTATCAATCCATCCCATCATCTTCATTAAGAGTATCAGACTCGCTTTAAATTGCCCAGTATGATTAAATGTTTTTTCATCCTCCAATCGATATGATCAAAGAAATCAGACATATTGTTAACTGTCCACATTAAATTTTATACATGCTTATCTAGACTCTTAATTCAGTGTAAAATCATCGGTGTCTAGTCCACTACTAGAGGTTGAATAGGAACAGACTTCAGCGATGCTTGATCCATGATCATGCCCGTGTCATTCTCTTCATCATTAGCTGGTAACATACGAGTTGGGTCTAAAGGTTTCCAGGGGTAACAGTATTTTCTCCCAAATCTCATACAAAACTTGAAACAAACTGCATATTGAGAAAATTCTAGAAGGATGTCCAAGCCCTTGAGATGATCCTTGAACAATCAGGCCAAACACAGACTTAACAATAATTGATCCAATATCAATGGGCCATCCCTTTTGAATACAATAGTTCAAAATTGCACTTTCTTTCGTGACTTTACCGATTTTCATCGTCGGTAATAACTTTGCAGATATGCAAAGGTGCTAATTTTTTTAAAATGGGATTTAAAAGCGCTATAGAAAAATTAACGTACCCATTTTCTCTAACTTCCCAGTCATCAGTTTCGTCTGTCAAATATTGGTATATTTCATTTATATTGTCTCTCGTCATCACAAAATTTGAATAATGGAAAATATGAACATTTTTAAGCGTATATAACTCATTAATCCTTCTAGAATTGAACGTTATACACCTACCTCGTACATAGACGCTTCCTTGGTTGATTCCATGTAAATTGATGTAGAATTCCTTAACCACTGGAATGACTACTGCGGCAGTAGTATAGCAAAACACTTCCTATCTTCACCGCATAATCATTTCTTCAATTGGTGACGAAGAATTACTTAATCCTCGATTGACGAATCCTCTTTCCTTAATTAGCCTTCTCATGGACATCACCTTGTAGAAAAGTCGCTACGCCTCGGCACTGACAAACTTTCTCAGATTGTAAACTTAAAATCTAGAGTAATCTACTGAATTGGAGGCCATTAGAGAGTAATTGAAAGTGGTTTCCATTCGTTTTTGGGATTTGAATTGTTTAGGAACCGTCCATGGGAGTTTATAAGGGAAGAATTCGCTAAAAACAGCCAAAATCTAAAAATTCAAACTCAAAAAACTGCCCACTCGCTGATCCCGCTGTTGGCGACCTTGAAGGCACCGTCGGCGAGCCTTGTGTAATTAATTCCAGGGCTCTCAGGAAAAACCCGCCGTCGGTGCCCTAGGCAAAAATTTGCACAATTACGCCGTGGTCAATTACGTTTCAAATTTTCTATATGGATCCAAATTCTCAATATTCAAAGGTCAAATACAAGTAGTAGAATTCAATATTACTCAAAACTAATCACAAACTAAAACAAACACACAGAAAATAAAGATAATTATTGGTTGCCTCCCATAAAGCGCTTAGTTTAACGTCGTCGGCCTGACCTATTCAGGTTTTATTCAGGTTGACTGAGCATTAAAAACTCTTTAAATCTATGTCCATTTACTTTAAATCTATTCCCAGTCTCTGCTTGAATCGGAACGACTGACCCTTTTTGGAGGACACTTTGGCATAGATAAAACTGCATTTACAATTTTAAATTCCGGATTTTATTGGCTGACCTTATTTAAAGATGTGAGACATTATGTGAAAACATATGATCGATGTCAAAGGATGGGAAATATATCTAGGAAGGATGAAATGCCATTAAACTATATATTGGAAGTTGAAATTTTTGATATATGGGGTTTAGACTTTATGGGACTATTTGTTCCATCATTTAGAAAAATTTATATTTTATTAGTAGTTGATTATGTTTCAAAGTAGATTGAAGTTGTTGCTTTACCAAACTGTGATTCCAAAAGTGTTTCTAAATTCTTAAAGAAAATGATATTTTCAAGATTTGGAATGCCTAAGGTAATTATCACTGATGGTGGAAGTCATTTCGAAATGTAAGAATTCGATCATTACTATAAAAATTTGGAATCAAACATAGAATTGCAGCTTGCTTATCACACACAAACAAGTGGAATGGCTGAAGTATCAAACAGAGAAATTAAAAGAATTTTAGAGAAGACTGTTAATCCTAAAAGAACTGATTGGGTTGATAGACTTAATTCTACATTATGGGCTTATAGAACAGCTTATCGGAATGTCACCTTACCGGTTAATTGATGGTAAACATTATCACTTACCTGTTGAACTTGAACATAAAGCTTATTGGGCGATAAAGGAGTTTAATTTTAATTTGAATGAAGCAGGTGAAAAACGATTATTGCAATTAAATGAGATGGAAGAGATAAGAAATGAATCATATGAAAATGCAAGGATTTATAAAGAGAAAATGAAGATGTTACGTCATAAGAAAATTTCAGGAAAAATTTTTGAGCCTGGACAAGAAGTATTACTGTTTAATTCTCGTTTAAAACTTTTTCCTGAAAATTTATGATCTAAATGGATTGGACCCTATATAATTGAGAAAGTATACCATTATGGAGCTGTGGATATTAATGACCCCAAAACAGGAAAATTTTTTAAAGTAAATAAATTAAGATTGAAGCCTTATTTGAGAGATATTAAAATGATTTATAAAGAGGCTTATAAATTGAGTCAACCTGATTAAAGATTTACTTAAGTCGGGCTGACTACGTTAAACCAAGCACTTTGTGGGAAGCAACCCTTAATTATCTTTTGTTTTGAGTGTTTTTATGTTTTTAATGTAAGGTTATGCCTCGATCATGACTAATTTTATACTACTTTAGAAAAATTTGATGCTTATAAGTCTTTATTGACTTAAGCTGAAGATTATTTTGAAGTATGTAAGATTTAGAAATTGGATCACTCTATTCTAAATATGAGTAAAAGGAGATCAAGTTAACCTTCATTATGATTGCTTACAATTTGTGTTATTGAGTCTAGATTACTCTTACCAATATAATTTACCTATCTTGGAGAACGAAACTTTGAAATTTGACGATTAGGCAAAACAGAGTTGAACATAGTTCCGGCGCCAAGATTCGGCGCCTAAGCGCCCGAGTTAAACTATGTATCAATAGGTCCGGCGCCTAGGCGCCAGATTTGGCGCCTAAGAGCCATGGTTACTGGGTCGTTCAAAAATCGAAAATTTTCAATTTTTCACACGATTTTCACCTTTAAATCAACCTATCTTCATCCCTAACCATCAAGCAATCAAAGTTACATCCATTACACTTCATTCTTGAGAGATTTGAGAAATTTTTGAAGAAATGGAAGGAAGAAATCATGGAGAAGAGGCTTGGGACAAGGTCTCAAAGGATTCTCAACCCTACTTCAATGGTTTCATCGCGGTAAGTTTAGAGAAAAAATCTAGTCATTTTGATAAGTTTGAAGCGGAGTTTAAAAGCATTGGAGATCGCCTTCATGAGATGTTTCATCAGATTGAACATCTAGAATGGCAGATGAAACTTCAATTTGTTCATTTTGCAGCTTATCAACATGCTCAAGTTGAAATGTATGTGAAGAACAAGTAGATTGACGAAAAGACGACTACTGATTTCTCGAGAGCGTTAGTGTTCTTTTCAAGTAGAATACACAATTTCCCTTGTGAAGATTAGAGTATTATGGTAATGAGATCATTATTATCTGGTTTGTTGAGTCGTTGTATCGATTTAGTGAATCGATTGTGTTTGTTTGTGTATTTGCTTTCATGTTCAATGTGTGTTGTTTTTGCTTAGAAATTGTTGTGTTTGATTGTGTATTAGGAACTTGAATCAAGTGTGATACTTATCTGGAATATATTGAGCCAATATTGAAGATTATAAATGGAATTTAGTGAAGTTTGATTTAAACTTTATGTTTGATTGGTGGATTTAATATTTAATTTTTAAAATTTTTGGAAAATGTTTTGGAAGTTAGAAACTGAAACCCTACTCTAATGTGAGTAATTGGAAGTTGAAGTTATGAATTTTGGTGGAAAATTAAATTTAAAAATATTTTTTTTGTGAAAGACGAGTCTAGAGCCTAGGCGCCAGAATTCGACACCTAAGCACCAGTTCGGCCTGTACCCGAAAAATTCCTTAAATACCCCCAAAAGCCATTATCGATGCCTAAGCCTTCTTCCTCCCCCATTTTTTCATGAAAGTCAGCTTTTAGAATCCATTTTAAGGTCAAAACATCAAGGATTTGGGCGCGAAACCACTCAATTTCTTCGTCTCAAGGTCAGATCTACACTTTAAACCATTTATTTTCGATTTTCACCGTAGATTTCCCTAGGTTTTGCTAAGAACTGAAATTTTGAATTTTTTTTTTGATTTTTAGTGATTTCTTTGGATTTTTAAACTTATTTTAAGTTTTCTAAACTTAGAAAGAGTTTAAATTTTTTATTCCTAAATTTGTTATTGTTTTCTTTCACGTTTAGATGGCTCCGAAAACTAAACGCGGGAAGGCAAGAGTAACTTCGATAGCAGCAAATTTTCAACTACGGCTGCGCATTTTCGATTCCATGAATTTGCGACGTCGAGGAAGTTCATGTCAGAACAAAGTTTCTACCATCTGGGAGAGATGATTGAAAACACTATCGTTGCGCACAATTGACAACGATTCTGTTATTTCACTGTTGTTGCTGTTATCCCTATAGTTCGAGAGTTTTATGCGAATTTTCTGGATGCCGAAGATTATGAAGTTTTCGTCAGAGGTGTCGGAGTAGGATTTACTCCTGAAAGAATCAATGTATTTTATGAACTGCCACCGACTATAGAGTGCCACTATTTTGGATTATCTCCATCTGAGGGAGATTTGGATATGATCATTGCTTATTTGACTGACGGTACTGGATCTTGGAAGATCAGGAATGGAAAAAATGTAAACTTCAAATCCTCCAAGTTAAATGGTATTTCTAAAGCATGGAACTATTTTATTTCTGCAAGATTGTTACCTTCCAACCACCTGAGTGAAGTGACTAGAGATCGAGCGATCTTAAACTACTGCATTCAGGAAAGGAAGCCTATTGATGTCGGCAGTATTATTTATGATTCTGTGGATTCTACTGTGAGATCCAGCACTTTATTTGGACTGGGATTCCCATCTCTGATTTATTCATTATGTATTAGCAATGGAGTCACTGCAGATATTTCAGAGGAAAGGTTGAAGAATACTAAGCCGATTGGTCAGGAGAGCATTAGCATATATGATCATCTTCGAGGGAAGAAATCGACTGCTCCTTCTTTTTTTGCACCTACTCCAGGCAGACCTTCTACTTCCTGACCTTCTACTTCTGTTGAGCCACCATCGAGTTTCTGGTAGTCAATGCATGATCAATTTATAGAGCAGCAGCAGGAGTTATTTCAAACTCACTGCAGGGTTGATACTAATTGATAGGAAACTTGATCATTTATCTGATTATACCCAGAGGAAGAGTAGCTATGATGCTGAGTATAATGAAGGCCTCATCAGATTTCTGAAGGGTGACCATGATGTTAGTTTCCCTACTTTTCCTAGTTTCACACCATTTGTTGATCCTAAGGATGTTGATTTTCCTTTGGTGGCGATGATGATGACGAGGCTACAGCCAGTGACTAGTTGTTGATAGATCTCTATGTTGTGCTACTTTGTTGTTAGTTTGTTTTGTTTGGTTTGTTGGCTTGTTTGATGTTTGATGTATGTTGATTTGTTATGTACCTTTGTGGATTGATTAGTGTTAAGATTTTGTTGTTAGAATATTCTTAGTATATTATGTTTGAGACTAAGATTAGAGTTAATTTATGATATGTTTGTTTTAGTCTACTGTTTAGTAATTAGTAATTTTGCTCTGCTTTTATTTTGTTTTAAATTTAGTATAATCATAAAAAATAGCCTGCTTACTTTTTATACCTGCTTCAATTTTATCTTTATTATTCATAAAAGCATGAGTAGAAGTAAATTTTTCTTTTTAAGATCGTTTTTACATACTTATAAAAATTTTCTTTTTAAAATTATGATTTTCTTTCTCTCATACTTTTAAATTTTCATGGTATACCAAAACTTAATTTGGGGGAAAGGAAAATACATTCAAATTTAAATTTTATTTGTCCTTAAAGAGCTAATATTTTCTTAAAATAAAAACTTTTTAACATAACTTAAGGAATGAAGAATCTATTTAAGATCACTTTTATTTTTGAAATTATAAAAAATTTAGTGAACTTAACCAAAATTTTAATAACTTTGATTGATTTTAAGAATAGAATTATTTAACTTAAAGAAGAATAAGATTAAGGAATTTTTCTATTCATGGTAGAAATAATGGAATTTTAGTAGTATTAAGTAATAAAAAATTATCACTTGAAAAAAGAAAAGATTGAAAATCTTTTTGAATTTTTATTCATGTTATAATAATTAAGTGGAACTGTATAAGTTTTGAAAATATAAGTTAAGGATAATGAAGTTTAAAATCATTAACAGGCTATCCAGATATAGTAATCCTCTATATATATATATATATAGATATAAAGAGAAGAGAGGAGAAGCTTGAGGAAATGCCTAATAAAAAATTGGCTTCACTTGAATTATCTTATAGAAGAAAAATTAGTTAAATATTTTACTTAATTTTTATGCTTGAATCTTTATTTAGGAAAGATTTTTCAAGAAGATATTTTTCTTGTAAATAATCTATGAGATCTTAATATAATAAACTTCTATTATTTTCAAAATGGATGAAAAATTTGAAATCTTATGATTTGGTAGTTGAATATTCTTTAAATTCTTAAAATTAAACCTAGTTAGTGAAATTGGGTTAATAATTTACTAAAGACTTTATAAAATCAAAAATTATAAGGAATCTTAAATATTTATCTTTTATTCCAAAGGTTATACATTTTATATAGTAAAAAGGGTTACTTGAGGACAAATAACATTTAAGTTTGGGGGATTTTGATCCATGAAAAAAATACCTATTTTTATGCCTTGATTTTTATCAATTTCTAAGGATATTATGCTTTAATGAAAGGTATTTTTGTGTTTATGGATGTAGGTGATGTAAAAAGTTCCAAAAAAGGAAAAAGAGTGAAAATGGAGCAAAAAGGAGCAAAAGTGGAGCAAAATACAAGAATTATAAAAAATTATGGCCTGGCGCCTAGGTGCTAGAAGTTGGCGCCTACGCGCCAGACTCGATACAGAAACTGTCAAGTTTTTGACTACTTTTGGATGGTTATTTTGATGGAGTAAGCGGTTATTGGACATTCTAGAATACTGGCAGTTATTCCTTGATAATAGGACATGTGATACATTGCATTTGGACGCTCCAAAACGGTTTTAATCGTGAAGTGGTGCGAGCCTAAGCGAAGAGGTGCGTAGAACTGGACGCGGTGTCCGGCGCTTAGGCTCCAGATTTCGGTGCCTAGGCGCGAGACAGACCTTCTAGAAGATTCATTGAATGTGGACATGTTTTGAAGAGGTGCCTTAAGGCAACCCTTGAAGCCTATAAATAGGAGTTCACTCCTTCAGAAAAACGTGCCCACCCATTATAATCCCTATCTCTTAGCCGCTTTAAGATCTCTCATCCTTAGAGAGAGAAATAGAGAGAGAAATTTAGGGCCACTTTTATTTAGTTTAGTGAGTTTATTTTCAAGTTATTGCATCTAGAGTTCATTACATTGTGGAGTCAGTAGGAATCAGAAGATCTGTAGAAGGAATATTTGAGATAAGTATTTTATTTTTGATTCAATATTTATTTATTATGTTTTGCTGTTTATATTCAATGTGTTATGAGTAGTTAGTTTACTTTCTTCCTTCAATTAGGAAAAGATAAATAAGATAATATAAAATTCGATGGAGAATTGAAAATCAAAATATTTTCAAAACATTGTGTTGATATTAATACCTTATCTTACTTTACTTTTTAAATTGGCCATTTAAATTGTTAAAACCTGTTGAAGAGTTTTGAGACCTAAAAGGAGAAGAACTCTTAACTTGTAGATGTCACATGAATCCTTGGGTAGTCAAATGCCTTACGCGGGCTATTCAAGGTGAAGTGCAAATAAATAGGAAGATAAGATTTAAAGGGCGTAGAATTGATAAGTTTTTAGAGTGACAGACTAAATTCTTATAATTTGATTTATAGATAAGGAAAGAGTCACTAGTAGTGTGAGCCTAGATTAACTCATTATACTAACAATACATCCGGACCTGATCTGTAGATTAGCCATTGTTCTTTGCACCTGGATCAAAGGGTAAAGAATAGGAATGCTTCTATTTGGCTTATTACCATAATATAGATTCTCCAATGAATATTAAATTATCTTAAAAATCTTGGATTAATTGAAAGGAAGAAAGTTGTTTGTTTTATATTGTTTTCACAAAATCATTTTCTTATTATTATTTTCTTTACCTGCATCTAGTAAATTAAAAGTAATTTATAGTTAGATTAAAATACAAAAAGATTTTGAAATACAATATTTAAAAATTAATTACTATTTTTTCCCCGTGGGATCGATACTGGGGTCTTTGTTTCAAAGCCCTTTATAACTTGAAACGATACGTATACTTGCATAGTACCCAAAAAGTATATAAAATATTTTCCTTAAAAATTATATTTTGGTATATAAACATATATTTAAAAAGTATTAATCACTAACGGCCTAGCATTTAGTAGAAATCAAGTTTTATTTAATGCTATTGCCGTAGATTTAAATTTGGTACACATCTATATAGCAAGTTATTCCGGGTCAAGTGTTTCGCGCCTTTGCCAGAAATTAAATTTTCTAGCAGTGGTAACAAATTCTTGTATTTGGAAATACAAAAATCGGGTCATCTGCTAGATTAGATACTGCTTTATGGGCATACAAAACTGCTTATAAAACTCCTATAGGAATGCCCCCTTACAGATTAATCTTTGGAAAAACTTGTCATTTTCTAATAGAATTAGAAAATAGAGCATATTGGGTGATGAAGAAAAAGAATTTTAATTTGAAAGATGCTGGTGAGAAGAGACAGTTGCAATTGAATGAATTGGAAGAAATCATAAATGAATCATATGATAATGATAGAATAAACAAAGAAAGAAGAAAAATATGGCATGATCGGAAGATTGTTAAAATAGAATTTGAACCAAGACAAAAAGTTTTATTATACAAAACAAGATTGAAATTATTTCTTGGTAAATTGAAATCTAGATGTACAGGACCTTTCACTGTTGTAAAAATATATTAGTTTGGAGCTGTGATTATAGAAGACCCCAATTCTGGAAGAATATTCAAAGTTAATGGCCAAAGATTAAAACCATATTTTGAAGGCAATAGACCTAATTTAAATGAGGTTTTAATGTTGGATCAACCTGAATAACTGAAAGTTATGTCAGATTGACGAGGTTAAACTAGGCTTTTTTTGGGAGCCAACCCACAGTTATTGAGTGGTTGCTTTGTTTGATGTATTATTTGTGTTTGTTTGTTACTTAATTAAGTTTTATTCTTCCTTAAATATCATTAATAACATTTAATAAATGAATCAAATCAAAATTTAGAAAGAATTTGAACGAAGTGAAGTTTAGCAAAATTTGAACTAGCGTCGAACAGTGCTGTTATCAAAGCCAATAGTGCCACTGTTCAGAAAACCGTTTCTCATCTTTAAATTTGAGTTTTGGCAATTCTAGGCAGTAAATTCTGCATTAGAACTCCCAAAACCCCCCTAGACGTAGGAACTACCAAAGGAACGAAGAGGAAGACATAAATTCTTGTCTAAATGGATTTTGATTCGATGGAAACTTCAAGATTTCAAGTGTTCAACCGTAGAAAGTTAGTAAGTTTTGAGGCACAGGGGCTATTCAATAAAAATATCTCAAAAATGAGATTGATTAAGGAGCGAGGCTTTGTGAATCGAGGTATGAATTCTCCTACAACTAGAATTGATGAAATCATTGTTTAGAGACGTTGGAAAGTATTGTGTTATACTACTACCGCTGTAGTTGTCTCGGTTGTAAAGGAGTTTTTTGCAAATCTTCGTGGAATCAACCAAGGATTAGTCTATGTGCGAGGAAAGTTTTTCCCATTTATTCCTGCAAAAATTAATGATTTATACATGATTGAGAATGTGCCAATCTGCTACTATTTGAATTTTGCCCCGACGAAGGACAATATTAATGATATATAAAGATATCTAAAAAATGAAAGTGATGAATGGGAGATAAGAGATAACAAGTATGTAAGTTTCTCGACCACACTGTTAAATCCTAGATCGAAACACTTACATTATTTCATATGTGCAAAATTGCTCCCAACAATGAAAATCAATAAAGTAACTAAGGAGTGTGTTATTCTGAACTATTGTGATCAAATGGGAATGCCTATTGATGTTGGTTCGATAATTGTTAAATCTGTTTTGGGATTGATTCTTCATAGATCAAAGTATTGGCTTAGAAATCCTTCCACCATATTTCTCCTCTACAGTCAATCACAAGTACCATATGAGAACTGGGAAAGAGTACTTCTACCTTAGAAGCCTATACACCAGCAGATGCATATAGTAAACAAGAAACTGGTGATATGAATGACATGAGCATTGTTAAAGATCAACCATCTCAGAGGTCAGCACTTATTTCTCATTACTTTCCTAAAAGTTTACAGATTATCTTGAAGAAAATTAAGAAATTGGAGAAGGAAGTACAACACCTGATGAATGTAATTAACAATCTATCCGATTTCTTTGATCATTTGGTTTGGAGAATGATGGAGCACTTTGATCATTCTAGATATCTTGAAGAAAGTTTGACGCGATTGATGAGAAGGAAAGGTTGGATTGAAGAGGATTCTACTGAAGAATTTTCGTTTCGTCAATGAGAGATCTTAGAATTGATGATATTTCTGAGGAAGAATAAAACTTGATTTTTATATTTATGTGTTTGTGTATTTAATTATTTTGCTTCGCTTAGTTTGGATGTTATATTTGGACTTGCTTGTTTGTTTAGTTTTCAGTGTTATTGTGTTGTGGTTGTGTGCAATGCTGAATTTAAGATTATATGGCTTGATGATGTGTAATTTTTAGTGGTATGAGTATATGTCTAACACATGGATTTTATATATAAAAGTGATTTTTTGTGTTCTTTGTGTTAAAAATATCATTTTCCATGGCTTTAGGAAGTTATTCAATGCTTAATTAGACTAATTAGACATCAGAGTGGGCTTGAAAAGATCAAAATTGCAAAAGAAATTCGGAAGCCCATTTTTTTAACTAGAGCTGAACGATGCTGTCACCAGCGCCGGACCGCGCCAAAAGTCAGAGAGTTAGGCCACTAGAGCAGAATAATGTGCCGAACAACGCTCAGATGGAAAAAAGGCCTGAAACTCTAAATTTTTATGCTTTAACCCTCGGACCTGCCATTTTTGCCCAGACCATTGTCTTCTACTTCCAGCCAAGGCCTATTTTTGCACCTATGGCTCACTAGCATTATGATTTGAAGTGATTTCGTGGCTAAAAAACTTCAGATTTCATCTTCTCTTGACAAATGGCTCCAAGAATGGCTAAGGGGAAGAGAAAATTTGAGTATGATGAAAGTAAATTTGTGAGTTTCAAAGCTTATTCACGCTTTAGTATGTTTCTTAGCAATAATTAATGTATTTTAAGAGAGAGCTTTTGAAAATCCTGGAGGTATACTTGAAGAACTTATTGCGAATCATCAATGGGAGATTTTCTGTCATTTTACTGTTGAAGCGATGCTGGGAATTTTTAATGAGTTTTATGATAATCTGTATTATTCTGAGTGTAAATACATTCTAGTTAGAGGCCAAATGGTTGAATTCACCCATGCCAGCATAAATGCATTTTATCAGTTAAGAGCACCTTTTTCTTGTGAATATGAAAATTTTGCTATTACGAATGAAGCATTGTATATGATTGTGAACTTTTTGACTGATGGAAAAGGGGAATGGAAGATTAAGCAAAGATTAAAAGTTAACTTGCTCCTTTCTACTTTGAATCCTGTGTCGAAAGCCTGACATTATTTCATTTCTGCAAGACTTTTACCTACCAAATATCACAGCGAGGTTACTGTTGATAGACTATTCTGAATTACTGTATTCAGAACATGAAGAATATAAATATTGGGGCTATTATTCATACAAGTATTTTGATGAGTTCAAAAAGAAAGACTACAGGAGGACTAGGACACCTTAGCCTGATTCATGCCTTGTGCATTCAGTTAGGAGTAGTAATTAAAGATAATGATGAGGAAGTCCGTCCCCTGAAGCTCATTACTAAAATAAATTTGAAAACATATGAACCCCATGTAAGTTGGAAATGGAGTAAGAAAGCTGATGAGCCTTCTTCTAGTCATGATAGACCATCTACATCTTGGGAGCCTACTCTGCATGATGTTATGGATCAATTAGAAAGGTTGAATACCATAGTAGAAGGACTAGAAGTACGAAAAAAGATAAATGATGATTATCAAGTGCAGTGGAGATAATATGAGATAGCTTATCATGACGCACAGATGAGATTTTTCAGGGGAGACCCTAGTGTTGTATATCTTACTTACCCTGAGTATACTCCATACCAGTCTGAAGTACCTGATGATGGTGGAGCTCCTACAGATGAAGATTGGTAGTTTGTGTATTATTATTATTATTTTTCATTGTACTTTGTTTTTATATTTGTGTTTAGTATTTGTGATGTACCTGAGACTCCTTAGGATTTGTATCTGTGATGTTATATGTTATTTGGATGTACTTGTAGCAGACATTATGTTGATTTGTGATGTATGTGATGTGATAGTAGAGTTTTCATGTGTTTGGTTTGCTAGTTTAATTTCTGATAGTAACAGTTGGATGTTATTGTTATGTGCAATGTTTATATTAAATTCTTCTAAACTTCTTCTTCTTATAAATTTCTAACCCATATTTGTGTATAGAAATGCTTCTAATTATTTCAGGCCTACTGTTCTACTTTATGAAGAAAAAAAACATGCATAAACTCAAAGGTATGCAAGCCCAACATATTGAGGTATGAGTTATATGTTTATATTATTTCTTTCTTCCATGTTAATTATATTGATATTCAAAAATCTAAGTTTGGGGGAGGGAAAGAATTAGCTGTTAATTGATCTCATTTAAAAATATTTTAAAAATTATTAACATGATTTCCTGTAATAGAACTCAATTTTAGATAACTGTATTTTGATTTTATTTAAGTATTTTGAAAAGTTGAATGAAAGTATTTGGTAATGAAACGTAATTTTGCAGGCTAAGATATTTGGATAAGAGAATAGGATTATAGTCAACTATTCAAAGTAAGAAAAACTGTATGTTTGAAATATTAAGAATCTTAATATTTTATGTGACAGGAAAAGTTTGAGACTCTATGATGAATCATTAATAAGCTAAGGAAATGCCTATAAGGTAAAGGAATGTGGTAAGTTTCAAATTTTGGGTGAGAAGTGTGAAGTTCAAAATCATTAAAGGTATCCAGATACAGTAATCCTCACTGAAAAAGAAAAGAATAAAAAAGAAAAGCAAAAAGCAAAAGAAAGCAAAAGAAAAGAGAAGTAAGGAGATGCTTGAGGAGATGCCTAATCAAAAATTGGCTTCACTTAGACCTACCTAAAGGGAAAAACTTAATTACTTTCCTGAACATATATGTATGGATTAGCACATTTACTTGTAGTGTTCTCATAAAAATCTTTTCATGTAATCCTTTTAAGTGCTTTAATAGGAAAATCTACAGTCATTTTTGAAATGAAATGAAGAGTAGAACTCTTAGACTTGATTACTAGATAATCTTACACTTGTAGAATTTACTTGAATTATTCAAAGAAATTTCTAAAAATTTTACTATTGTACTTATCTAAATCAAAATTATGGTATTATAGAAATAAAGTTCATTGCAGTGGACATTATTTTATGTATTAACTAAAATACTTGAGGACAAATAATAGTTAATTTTGGGGGATCTTGATCCACCAAAAATTTGATAGCTTTTTACTATTCATTTCATAACTATTTTTGATGATATTGCACTTTAAAGAAATGTATTTTCATGATTTCATGCAGGTACAATGTTTTTAGGCTTTTGGAGCAAAAGGAAGTGAAAAAGAGAAAATTTGGAGTGAAAAGGGACAAAAGTGCATTTTATTTGACTAGCGCCGAATGGCACTATCACCAGCAACGGACAGCGCCAGTTTATAGAGAGTCATGACCATTTTGGCGGAATAATAAGCCGAACGGTGCCCTATCCAGTGTAGGACAGCACCCTATCCCAAATTCAAACTAGATTCAATGTATTTGGCAGGATTTTGAAGGGTTGCTTGAGGAAACTCTTGGGATTTCAATTTTGGCTAAATTTAAAAACTTTTTGAGCCAAGTTTAGAGAGGGAGGAGAAAAGAAGAGAAGAGTTTAGAGTTTATAGAGAGTTTCTTTCCATTTTGTGTCAAAAATTAGGTTGTGTTTTCTCTTCTAAGGAGTGTGAGAGGAGAGGGAAAGTGAGAGATTTCTTCTTCCTTACTTATCTAAAGAGAGAATTGTGTGTTGTTGTGAAGAAAAAAGTCAAAGGAATTCCTTGAGATACACTTGGGGAAGAGTTTGAGATAAGTGACCCACGCTAAATATATGCGTACTAAAAATTCAATCCCCGGCAACGGCGCCAAAAACTTGACCCGCAATCTGCTGATGACAAATATAACAATTAATGCTTTCAAATGTAATAGATAATAATAGCAGCTAGTGTATATAAATATAATTTTATCAAAAATATTTTACACACTAGGGGTACTACGCAAGTATACGTATTGTATCAAGTAATATAGAGCTTTGAAACAAAGACCCCAGTATCGATCCCACGATGAGTGAGTTATGGATTTTTAAATATTTTAATTTTATTTTTAAGTATTTCTTTTATTGTTATAAATTTGATATTTTTAATTTACTAGATGCAATAATAAAGCAGTAATGAAATAATTAATGTAAATAACAATAAGACAACAACTTTCTTCCTTTCAATTAATCCAAGATTTTCTAAGATAATGATAGTATTCGTGGAGAATATAAATTTATGGTATTGTGCCAAATAGAAGCATTCATATTCTTTACCCTTTGATCCGGGTGTAAAGAACATTGGCTAACTTTATAGATCGAGTCCGGATGTATTGTTAGTAGAATGGGTTAATCTAGGCTCACACTACTAGATGTCCAAGGGTGGCTATGGTCGGCCCTACTAGTGACCCTTTCCTTCTTCATAAACCAAATTACAAGAATTTAGTCTGTCACTATAAAAACTTATCAATTCTACGCCCATTATATAATATCTTACTATTTATTTGCACTTCACCTTGAATAACCAGCATAAGGCCTTCGACTACCCAAGGATTCATGTGATATCTACTTGTTAAGAATTCATCTCCTTCTGGTATCAAAACTCTTCAACAGATTTTAACAATTTAAATGACAAATTTAAATAGTAAATTAATATCTGGTATTAATATCATCACAATGTTTTAAAATATAAATAGTTTCTAATTCTCCAACGAATTTTATATTATTTTATTTATCTTTAAATAATTGAAAGGAGAAAGTAAACTAACTACTCAGAACACATTGAATTTAAACAACAAAACATGATAATAAAACTTTGAATAAAATTACAAATACTTATCTCAAGTGTTTCTCCTACTGAACCTCTGAATTCTTCCTACTCCAAAGCAAATAATCTTCAAAAGCACCAACTCATTAAACTCTCAATACAAACTCTAAATAAAATAACTAACTAATTTCTGAAGGATAATAAAATGTGGCCCTAAAGTATCTCTCTAATTCTCTCTCTAGATGGGGCTCTAGATAGGGGGACTAAGTTGGACGTTTTTTTCTGAAGGAGTAGCCTCCTATTTATAGGCATTAAGGGTTGCCCAAGGCACCTCTTCAACATGTGTCCACATTCAATGAATCTTCTATAAGGTGTGTCTGGCGCCTAGACGCCGGACTCTGCGTCCAGTTCTTCGCACCTCTTCATTTTGGATCGCACCTCTTCGCGATTAAAACCGTTTCCAAGCGTCCAAATACATTGTGTCACATGTCCTATAAACCAGGAACAACTGCCAGTCTTCTAGAAGGTCCAATAACCCATAACACCGTCAAAATAACTGTCCAAAAGTCATCAAAAAACTTGACAAATCCCGTATCGACCTGGCGCTTAGGCGCTGGATTCTGGCGCCTAGGCGCCAAACCAATAATTTTGACAATTTTGCATTTTAGCTCAATTTTTTCTCCTTTTTTCTCCTTTTTGCTCTTTTTCACTTTTTTTCCTTCTTGAACATTTTTTCATCACCTATATCCAAAAACACAAAAATACCTTTCATTAAAGCATAATATCCTTAAAAATTTGATAAAAATCAAGGCATAAAATTGGGTATTTTTTTCATGGATCAATAAGTTGTCTTTACTTTACGCTATTTGTATGATGTTGTTTTTATATATAAAATCCATATTTTGTCATCTTTTCCTAATGCCTCTTGAGTAGATTTCTTTGTCTTTCTCCTTTTCATGTGATGTGTTGATGTTATGAAATGGAAATGATGTGTCGAGTTATTATGGAGAATTTGTGATGACCTTTTCACTTTGAACTTCATTTACTTTTTGATCTAGTCATATGAATTGTTAAAAATTGTTGGAAAACATATGTTCCGAAAGAATTATGAGTTCCACAACTAAAGTGAAGGTTACATTCAATGTCCATGAATGAGAGACATAGTTCATGGGGATTGAGTGCAAATAAATAGGGAAATAAAATTTGATGAGCGTAGAATTGGAGATTTCAGAGTGACATGCTGAAATCCTCAATTTCATCCTAATGTTTAGAAATTGAAGCGAGAGTTAGCCTTCAGGTGAAGGGAAGTGGGAGCTCTAGAGTGAGAGCCAGTATCCTCCCAGCCTAACCACGGATTTGGGGACTAAACTTAGGATTAGCCAATGTTCTTTATACGCTGAAATATGGGTAAAGAATAGGAATGCTTCTATTTGGCACAATACATTTGCATCACTGATCTATGTCACAATAATCATCACATTATGATTGGAAAGGAGGAAGACTCTTTCTTGAAATTGAACTTTGTTATAAATTTAGTCTTGTGTTAGTTTAACTTGCTAGAGTCTAGAACGTGCTTTGGTAGAAATAGTAATTGAATTTGTTTGTCTTTATTTTAAGAATTTAACTACTTGCAATTGTGTTGTGATTCGATTATTAATTTTTGTGCTAGGACATAAAATTAATACCTCCTTGTGGGATCGATAACCAGTACTTCACTAGAGCCATGTATTACTTGAGCTATACGTATACTTGTGTTAATTGTGTGACTCATTATCAAACTAAATCAATATATATATCTAAATCTAAGTTCATAAATTTTGACAAATTTGAAAAGTCACACCAAGGGGATAGCTAACTTCTTCAAAACCAGTGTAATCTGAAATCCAATTCTTCTTATGTAAATTAATTTTGGAACTTGCTAAAAATTGGCATTTATTTTTATTAAAAGACATCCCAGAAATATTTTCAAATTCTGATAAGATCTTCATCAAACGTTTAATTGAGTTTTTACCACCATTGGAGAATGCAATAAGATCATCAGCATAGGCTAAATGGCTGAACATACAATTAGATCTATGTTGATACTGAGTATAAGGATGTAATTGTTATGCTTGATTCAACAGCCTAAATAAATAGTCAAAAGATAATATGAAGATATAAGGAGATAATGGATCACCTTGCTTTATTCCTCTCACGGCTTGGAAAAACCCAAGACGTCTCCATTAAGAAGAACACAGTAATAAATATTTTGACGCCATTGTTGACCTCATTTTACAATGAGTCAATAACCTTATGACCTAAAAAGTCAACATTGGTCAAACTGGTCAAACCAGACCCAATGACCTACCCTGTTGACCCCATAGGTCACCCATATGACCTAAAAAGTCAACTTTGGTCAAACTGGTCATACCAGACCTAGTGACCTTCACTGTTGACCCCATAGGTCAACCTTTTAACCTAAAAAGTCAACATTGAAGCATACCTAATGACCTACACTGTTGACCCCATAGGTCACCCTTTTGACCTAAAAAGTCAACATTGGTCAAAATGGTCAAACCAGACCCAGTGACCAACCCTGTTGACCCCATAGGTCACCCTTATGACCTAAAAAGTAAACTTTGGTCAAACTGGTCAAACCAGACCTAATGACCTACACTGTTGACCCCATAGGTCAACCTTTTGACCTAAAAAGTCAATTGTTATTTATTTGTCCCATTGTCTCTGGCTTGCGGTTCACTTTCCATCTGCAGCATCTTCATTTTGCTCCCTGAGTCATTCTCTTTTACCCCCCTATATTTATTCTTGGTTATGTTACTTTGGGGCTAGTTTTTATTTTAACTCACTTAGTTATTTTTATTTGGTGTAGAGTTGTTCTTGCGTGAGTGTTTTGTAATTTTTTATTTTCGGATTTCAACATGTAGGGAGTCTCTTGTAGCTCCTTTTCTTTAAATATATATATATATATATATATATATATATATATATATATATATATTATAGGACGTTAAATTCTACCACTAGGAAAGATCACTTTCATTTTCCCTTTCTGAATTAGATGTTGAATAGGTTAGTTATCCATCCATATCTTTGATTTTTAGATAGATATTTTAGGTATATTCAGATTTTTATTGCTCTTGAGGATCAAGATAAGACAACGTTCACAAGTCCTTATGCGACTTTTGCTTTTCGAAGAATATCTTTTGAATTATGCAATGCACCTGCTACTTTTCAACAGTGCATAATGTCAATTTTTTGTGACATATTTGAGAAAGGAATAGAAGTTTTTTTGATGATTTATCAATGTTTGTCTCCTCATTTGACTCTTGCTTAGATCATTTGGCTAAAGTTCTAAGAAATTGTGAAGAGACCAACCTTCTTCTCAATTCGAATAAGTGTCAATTTATGGTCTCAGGAGGAATTATTTTAGGACATAAAATATATGGAAGTAAAATGGAAGTGGATCTGGCAAAAATTCAAGTTATTGAAAAACTTCTACCACCAACTACTGTGTGGGGAGTTAGAAATTTTTTGGGACATGTTAGATTCTATAGACGACATATTAAGAATTTTTCTAAAATCACTAAACCTCTGTGCCATCTCTTAGAAAAGGATGATCTATTTAACTTTGAACATGAATGTTTAAATGCATTTAATATTTTGAAAGAAAATTTAGTCACTACTATTATTGTCTCATAAGATTAGAGGAAACCAATTGAGTTAATGTGAAATGCAAGTGACAATGTTATCGAGACAGTATTAGGACAACGGCACGATAAAATTTTTAGAGCTATGTACTCTACAGTAATACACTTAACGAAGGTCACCTTAATTTTATCACTACTGAAAAAATGAGCTTTTCATTATAGTATATGAATTTGATGAGTTTAGTCCTTGTTTGATTGGTATTTAATGCACTATTTATACTGACCTTCTGATATTCGATATTTATAGTTGAAAAAGGATGCCAAACTAAGATTAATACATGGATTCTTTTGATGCAAGAATTTGATATCAAAGTGGTGGATTTGAAATGTACTGAGAGTTAAATAGTAGAACATTGATCAACATTAGATTAGGGGAAGTCATGTAATTATGAGGTTGAGATCAATAATAATTTTTCTGATGAGCAACTATGTACTATTACTGAATGGCACATTTTGTAATATGCAGACATGGTATATTTTCTTGTTAGTGATATTATTCCCTATGGTTTGGCCTACAATCAAAAGAAGATATTCATCCATGATGCTAGATATTAATCTTAGATGACCCATACTTATATAGAAAATATAAGGATCAGGTGATTAGGAGGTGTAGAAGAAACCCTTGAAGTTATTAGGAAATGTCATGATTATGAATTTGGGGACATTTTGGAGTATATATAACCGCTTCGAAGATTTTACAATCTGAATTCTATTAGCCTACTTTATTTAAGGACTTGAATATTTATATTAAATATTGTGATAGATGCTAGATAGTAGTTAATATTTTTAAGTTCGATGAAATGCTACTAAATTTTACTTTGCAGATTTACTTTTTTTATGTTTGGGGCTTAGACTTTATAGAACCCTTTGTACCTTGGTTAGGGAATCTATATATTTTGATAGTTATGGACTATGTCCCAAAATGGATTGAGTTAGTGGCTTTATCAAATTGTGATGCTCCAAATGTAGCTAATTTTTTTAAGAAAAACATCTTTTGTATATTTGGTATGTTAGGAGTAATTATTAGTGATGGGGAAAGCCACGTAGGAATAAAAAGAATAAGACATTAGTTTTATGGAATTAAACGTAGGATTTTTACAATATATTATCCCTAAATGAGTGGTTTAGTAGAAGTATCTAACAGAGAAATGAAGAGGATTTTAGAAAAAAAATTCAATCCTATTAGAAAGGATTGGTCTTTGAGACTAGATGATGCATGGTGGACTTATAAGACTGCTTATAACACAAAGCTTATTAGGTTGTTAAAGAATTCAATTACAATATGAAGGAAGCTGGTGAGAAAAGATTACTACAGCTAAAAGAACTTGATGATATTAAACAAGAATCTTATGAAAATACGAGAATTTATAAAGAGAAAATGAAACATTTTCACAATCAAAAGATTCATAAGAATGATTTTGAGCATGGATAGAATGTTTTATAATATAATAATTAATTAAAATTATTTCCTGAAAAACTTTAGTCCAGGTGGTCAGGAGTATTTAGTGTAGTAAAAGTTTATCCTTTTGGTGTAATTGACATTAAATATATGAAGTGTGGGAGGGTATTTAAAGTGAACAGACAAAGACTTAACCCTACTTATGAGGAGTGAGAGAGATGATAAATGAGATTTTAATTTGGTTCATATTGAATAAATATCTGAATTCATCATGTTGAGTACGTTAAATTAAGCACTTCTTAGGAGAAAACCCAAGTTTATAAGTTTGTGTTTGTGTTTTTTGTTAATGTTTTGTGGATTGTTTGTATTGGAGTGTTATGTTTTGATTATGTGATGATTTATTTGTTCTGATTAGGATTATGTGATTTGAGGGAGTTGGATCCTTAGTATTCTTGTTGTGACTAGAATTTAGTATGTCTTTTGACGGTAGTAGGATCTGCCTAGTACTATACACCTTAGTTCTTAATCAAACACAATCTCAATTCTTTCCTTCCTATTTCTGACCCTAATCTTCTATCACGGTGGCTCGGTAGACCAGCTATTAGAGGGGTGTGGATGATCTTTTCATTAAACTGATAGAGGTGCATACTTTATTTGACAATATAATACTTAGAGGTTAGATACACATAAGCTAATAATAAAGGTACTATCCAGACCTAAATATCCATGCCAAAATATTTAGAAGCACCCGATAGTCTATAGATGGTGATTTCGTTGGAGATATAAAAATAAAGAAGGGGGATGTGATGATAAAGGGCACGAGTGACTTATCTATCTTTAGCATAAAATAGAATATGTGTGCTTAGTATATGTGATAAAGGACCTCAGGATGATTAAATATTGCAAATTATGAGACCAGAACCAAATCTGTGTCAGGCATACAAGTGTCAGTGCCACTAGCACCAAAGCACTAGAAGTGGATTTGGCACTTATGTGGCAATAAAATCAAGCATTAAGGCGCCACTATAAGATGAGCAACATGGAGATGCTGCTATTGCGGTGCTTATACACTACTCCCACCTGCTTGATATGCCCTAGTTCAGGTCATTTTCATGAAATTTCTTCCCTAACTCTTCTTTGGTGACTGAGAGGCGACACTTAGAGCACCCATTTGCCATCCATTTTTGCTTGAATCTTGAAGCTTTGGTGAGTGGAAATCACTTCCATGAGATAAAATCCACTCCCTAAGCTTGTTTTTCCAATTTTCATCTGAAATATTTTAGGGTTTTTGGCAGAGACGGTGGAAAATAAGTATCTTGGGGAAATATTTTGATTTAGCTCATAACTTGCATATTGTTTGCATCCACATCAATTCTTGGCTTCAATCTTTTGGATTTTGATTGTTATTGCTTTCTTATGGCTCCTAAAACAAAAGGAGGCAAGTCCAAGTTTTTGTATGACATAAATAAGTTTATAAGATCCTAAGCTTAAGAGCGTTACAATGAATTTTTAGTGTTGAAGAAGTTTATAGCTGAAAGGAGATTCATTAGCCCTGGGGGAGTGGAGAAAAGTATGTTTGCTAGGCGTAACTAGAATATTTTTTTGTTAAAATACTTCTATAGCAGTGATTTTTGAGGTTAGGGAACTCTACGTCAATTCTGATGCATCTAAGAATTTGATATTTATGAGGGAGAAGCAGGTGGATATCTCCCATTTGGAAATTAATGCATTATTTTCATTAGGAGATGTCTCTAGGATTTTCTACTCCAACTTCATCCCTACTGATTCTGAGTTTGATGAAATCATCAGATTCTTGACTAATGGGGATGCATTTGAAAGGTGAGGAATGACCATAAGATGAGTCATTCTTCATCTAAACTAAATGCATCATCCAAGGCTTGTAATTACTTCTTTTTTTCCAAGCTCCTACCTTCCACCAATTTACGTGAGGTTACAAGAGGGAGATCTTCTCTCAAATACTGCATCTTGACCATGAAATATATATATATAGGAGCTCAGATATATCATTCCATTATCAATGCTACAAACGGGAGATCCACTTTAGGGTTAGGACATCCTGTACGGCTTATTTTTAGGTTTAGTGTTGTATTTTGAAAAGGGGTCGCCTATAGAGATTGTCGGTGAATTTTAGATTTCAAATTTAATTTAAATATATATATATATATATATAATTTAGAAAGTAGCATTTGATTTTGAAAATAATTTTAAATTTGAAAATTTTAAGATATGAAATCAAACCGATCTCACATCCCAAATAGTTTATATAAACAAGCACCACATCACAAACCCTGTATCTATCTCGAAGGACAAACACACTGCTTGACGATGGGGCTGTATTAAATAAACTAGAAGATTTATGACATCCATTTGGTCTGCGAACCAATTTTATAAGCCGACAAGTTCCCCTACTCAATATAAGGAAATAAAGCAGGGTTTATATTACCTGGGTTCTTAAAGTTCCCTATAAGGGCAAGCCCCTATAGTTAATTACATCTTAAATGACCGGAATCATTTAAGAAAACTCACGATAATGATCATTGGTTTTGCTCTCAAGAATTTCAAAGTTTAAGTTTTTTAAAGGATTGAATTTTGGAGATATCAATAGGGATTAGCTCAAATTTGGAACAGTTAATTTTAGGAATCCAAAGGAAGAGAAGTAGGAGAAGCTGAGGATCCAAGAAGAATCTTGGAAACTTGCCAAACTATCCTATTGTTTAGCTTCAATTTGAGAGTTTGTTTAATGTTATAATCTCGCCAGTTTTAGTTAATTAGGACTTATATTTGTATGATATAATCACACAAGTAGCCTCGAAGATGTGAGGGTTTATGTCAAACCAAACAACTACCTCGGAATCCTAAGACCGGTTAGGACTTAATTTGCATAACATGATTATGCAAATGACTAACAAAAAGTTGAGGATTTATGTTGCACTAGGAAAACTACCACGAAATCCTATGGCTTGGTTTTTTAATTATAAAGAAGGGTTTAGCTGAAGTAGACACAAGTTTTGCTGACGACGATGGCCATGCTGCCCAGTATTCTCCAAGCTCCTTGTTGTTGCAAGGGTACAGTTTTAGAAAGTGAAAATCAGGAGATAAGAGAAGTGTTTTGGTTTAGAGAAATCTTAAAGTCCAAATGTCTTTAATGTTTTAATTAAAACAAATCTTAAAGTTGATTAAACAGAACCGATTAAGATCCCACGGTTCCATCATCCCGGCACCGTTATTTTCATCGGATTCACTTAGTCCAGATGAATTTGCTAAACTCGACTGAATGAATTCCACACTTTCATTTAGACCATGGGAAATCGTGTTAGCAACACGTGGGTTACATAATCCGAGGTATTCCCGATCATCCAACGAGACATTTTAATTTAGTTGCAATTGTAGTTTTGTTGTTCTGTTTGTGATTAAATTTTGAGTTGTTTTATATTTTGAATGTTGAGGCGGTGAATTTCATCTTGTTTTGACTTTAATTTAGTTTTAGGTTTCAGTTTTGTGGCTATCCTAAAGGTTTCAGTTTTCATACAGGGTGTCAATCTTGTTTAACATGCATAAAAAGTAAAGTACAGTGCAGGTAAGTAAATTGCAATAAAATAAAAGCGTACCTAGAGGGTCTTCCCGTCATTCCAAGCTACACTTAAAACACATGTTAAAGCATTTATATATTTGCAAGAAAACACCTAGGTAAAGCTAAGGGAAGATTTTGGTTGTCTACTAAAGTCCTAATCCTATTGCTAGTCAATCCCTATGACGTTTAGGTTCTTTTGTGTTTTGTTAAGGATGATTTTCTTCATCAAAGAACAATGAAGTCTCAGTTGTTTTTCTAAAACATCTCATTGTATTGACAAAGTGCTTAGGACAAGTCCTAAACATCTTTTAAATACTTCTGAGATTATTTTCAGTCCAAATCAATTTTATTGTACTGGTGAATTAATCATCCAAGAATTTAGTTAAATTTTGTTTCTTGCTCAGTGAATTAGGATGTTTGATTATCCTATGAGTAGAGTGATGTTTCACTTAATGCTCCATTTAAGATTTATGATAACGAAAGCCTTTAAGGGCAAATCAATTTATTAAAGATTTTAATGATTTAAAATTGAAATTGATGATTTAAAGTGGTTTGGTTTAGTTATGAAATTTTAATAATTTTAAGTTTGGAATAGTCAAGTTGTTTTAATTTAATTAAATCTTTACATTTTAAATGATCTCAATGTATTTAGATTAATTTGGGTTGAAATAGATGTTTAGATTATGCAATTTAGATTTTAATGATTTAATTTTAATTTTATTGAAATATTTTAAGTTAATTTTTAATTGGTTTGATCTTTAATTATGAATTATTTCGAGGTTGATTTTGATGTTTCAAGTTTGATTTAGATTTGTTTTTTTAAGTGATTTCAAATTAATTTTAATGTTTTAAATTTATTTCAATTTGATTATCAAATCACTTAATGTTTTAAGGTTTTAATTTAATTAAGGTTTATTTTCCTTTTAATTATTTAATTATTAATTTCAATTATCACTTTAAATTTAATTAAAAAAAACTAAATATTATTAAAGTGATTCATTTAGGGATTTTATCTTAAGTGATTATAGTCTCCCTAAATTATATCTCCATTTTAATAATTTAAACTCCAATTTATCTTCCAAAATTTAAATTATTTAATTAATTAAGGTTTCATTTTTTTTTAATTATTAGAAATGATTAATGGGTTCCTACCCTTTTATTTCCTAAAGTTTCAATCATCTAAGAGAAAATTAAGATCAAATATTTTACCCTCCATTTTGATTAAACCTAAAGTTTTAATTAGGGGTTAAAATTCTTAATTACTATTATGCCCTTTTAAGCCTAATTATTTCATAACTCATCAAATTAAGCTCTAATGAGCTTGAAATTTTTATGTCACTTCACTCATATGTCAATTAAGACACTAGAGGAGAAAATGTGATTTTTCTGAATTTAATTTAATTTATATAATTATCTTAATGAAAAATAGGGATTTTCAATGGAAATTCAACAACATGACCAAGGCAAGGTTTCTGTCCTTAAGAAAATTATGGGATTTTCCTATTGACCGGAGGATCACTTAGACCAATTTTGGTGATTTTTCAAATTATATTTTATTTATTATGATTATTTTGATTTTTTGGATATTAATTAATTATAAAATAAAATTAAAGTTTAAAAATAGATTTTATATTTTTCTTAAGTCCCTCTAACCTTAAGGAGTCCAGAGAAACAAATTTTATATTTTTTTGTTTTTCTTTGATTTATTAGAATTGATTTATTGAAAATGTAAGGAAATTCATTTTTTTAATATTAAAAATTGTTTTAAGCCTTTAAAATTCAATATCCTAAAATATAGACTTAGGAAAAATTTTTGGTTGGTTCTTCGGTGATTAGGGAACAAAATGTGACATTTTTGTGATTTTTAATATTTATGTGATTTTTATTATTTTTTAATTATTAAAATATTAAAGTATGATTAAAAATGAAAATTTTTAGAAAATTTTAATTTTAATTTTCTTAGACTCCCCTAACATCAGAGACCCCAAAACCACTTTGGTGAATTTTTGAAATGTATTTTGGGTTTTATGAATTTTTAAATTTTAATTTTGGTCATGTAACTTAATTAGCCCATTTAGTGGGGCTAATCACCTCCAATTGATTTCAAATTTTTATGTGGGACTCCTCTAACCCTAAAGATAAGTGGAGAATTTTTTTCAAGTGATTTTGATGTATGATTAACCTAAATTAATTAAAATTTAATTTTGAGTATTTAGGCCAATTAGGGTTATTCTTAATGAATTAACTCAAAATACATTTTTCCTAGGGTCCTCTAGTCATAAGATACCTCCCTAAATTTTTCTAGAATTTTCTAACCAACATACTAATTATTGGAATTAAAATGCCAAAACAGACACAGAAATTTGAAAAATCAATAACTTGCCACAGAGATGGCCCCTGAACTTGGAAAATTCAGAGAATGTTCCCAAGAATAGAGGCTACAAAAGCTTTATAGTCTCATGCCATGGTGAATTGTGTGTGTGAGTGAAGAATTAAAACACTAAAATGAGTAAATAATTAATTTAAAATAAAATACTCATCAAATTAACTCAATTCTTTTTCCACATTATTCTCCTCTATTCATTGAGCAAGATAGTATTTTTAGTTTATTTTTATGATTTTTCTATGCAAAGATATGGATTTTTGAAGTTCTGGGTAATTAAATAAATAAAAAATACCCTATTTATCTACTTATCCACGCGACGCCGACTCATCCTTGGAAACTCCGAAAAGTCACGCGTCACCTCCCTATTTGACGTTGCCACCTGAGTCAGCAGCCACACATCCCGCGGTCCCGCTCCGTCTTCTGATCCAACATGATCTACACTGTCCATTCGATACACGCTCGATCCAACTACGGCCAATCATCGTCTTTGGCTGGTGTGTCCTGAGAGCCGTCCACACTTAAACCCTAAGACCCCTCTCATTTCTCAACGAATTTTTGTGTTCTTATGTTCTATGGATTCGTCTTGAGGAGAAGAACACATCCATATGGTTTACAAGCTAAGAAATTGATTCAAATGAAATGGAGAATTCACAGAAGCTCGGGAGGGAGAAGTGATCCATACCTTGGCTCTGAGAAGTGAAGCTTCAATCAGAGAGTTGTGGCACCTTCGATTGCAACCAAGGAAGCCCCAAATGAAGTCTCTGGCTCTGAGGAATTGCTTAGGTACAAAAGTGACCAAGGCCGATTTCAAACCTTGGTCTCTGGAAGCAATGGCTAACCTGGTGAGGGGGCTTTTGCTGGGGAACTGCTTCTCTACCTCTAGTGAAGGTGTGGGAGAAGTTAATTTGGATTTGGTGGAGTTTCAAGGGATGTCATGTTCTGGGCTGAGAATTGAGCTCCAAAATTGAGCTCAATCAGTGGAAATTAGGGCAGGAAGACAGTGGGGATGAGTTTCTCTAAGCTAGGGGAAGCTCTGTGAGGAGTTTGGTGAAGTTCTGTGAAGGTTAATTTCAGCCAAACTTTTGGCCAAGAGGAATGGCTGGTTTTAAATAGCCATGGTTAGGGGCTTCCCAGGGGCGATTGAGGGCTGGGATTTGCTACTCTGGTGAGGAGAAGAAGAGCTGTGGTGGCCATTTGGGTTGGGACAACTCAGCCAATTCAATTTGAATTTTTGAATCAAATTAGGCCTCTCGGCACAGTGGTTTACGGCCATTTGGGGTAGTGGTCCGGCCAGGGTCAGGTCACCCTCAGGGTCAGGGAGGTCAGGGCTTGATGTTTGTGAACTCAATTGGCTAATGCCATGTGTAAAGGGTTGATTTAAAAAGGAATGGGGAAGGGTGCATTTTGGGCTTAATTTGGTCAAGTCATGGTTCAGGCTAGGTGCACCTCCCCAAAGCTTGACTTTGGGCTGAGGGAGAATCATTTGGGTCAGCTAGGAAGGGGTGGTGAAGTCTCCATCCAAGCTGATGTGGCTAAGCTTGGTTTAAAGTGTGACATGAATGGGGTTAAAAAGCTTAATGAGGGATTAAGAAAGATGCCCCCTCCATTTGCCATAAATGACATGGTGAGGTGTAAAGTGACTCCCATGGCTTGCATATGGCTTATGCATGGCTTCATGGCTTCATTTGGCTTGGGCAAAAGTTGGCTTATTTTCATAAAAAAAAATTATTTGGAATTTTCTAAAAAACATTGATTTTTTTATTGGTTTTGTCATGATGCTATTTTGGTTTAATCAAAATGATGGGTTTTGGACTTAGGGGATGATTTTAATTGAGTGGGCATGATGAGACAATATCACATGGGCTTTGGAATAAGTCTTGGGCCTTTGAAATGGTTTTGGAATGGGCTTTTAAAATGGTTTAAGGAAGTGGTCTTTTAGGTTTTGAAATAAATTGATGGATGAAAATTGGTGAGGGGTTGTGTCAAATAAATGTTGGGATTGTTTTAGGAATGTACCATGAATAATTTGGAACAAGTTTGGGGTGATTTTGAATTGAATTGGATTCAATTTAGGCATTTTGGTAAGGAGGCCAAAGTGGATCAAATTGGGCCAAATTGGGTTAAGGTTGGGCCAATGTTTGGTTTGATGTAAAATTAATGTTGAAAAATGTTTATGGGGGTGTGACAAAGAGTTTTCAACTTTGGTTGGGCTTTGATTTTGGGATTTGGGCTTATTTGGGTTCATGATTGGTTTAGGCCCAAATTGGAGATTTTTGGTTTGGGTTAGGCCTGGGTGGAGTTTGGTTTCAAATTTGGGGTAAATCAAGTTAGAGTTTTGTTTTTGGGGATGTTAGGAAGGTTTAAGAAAAGATTTGGGGTTAATTGGAGTTAAGTTGGGTTGGTTTGGACTAAGTTTAGGTCATGGGCCAAAATTGGGCTTTAAGCTTCAAATTGAAATTGGATCCACATGTTGATAAAATTGGGTTTGGGTTTAGTCTAAATTGGTATTGAAGATATTGAATTGAGGTTTATAATTGAATTGGATCAAAATAGAGGTCAATTGGGTTGGTTTGGTGGGACATTGGATCCACTTAGGTTAAAAAGAGGTCAAAGTGGGTTTTTTTTTAGCAAAAGTGGGCTAAATTAGCAAAATTGACTTATGGTGTAGTTGAATAAAATGAAATTGGGAATATTTGAGATTTTCTGGAATTTTTTAGGAATTTTGGATTTTATGGGTTAAAAGGGTATTTTGGGTATTTGGAGGGTATTGGGAGGTATTCTTGGAATTTTTGGTATATTTGGCCATGGATGATCAATTTGAGTGGGGGGAAATGTTTAGGATTGATTTTGAGGGATTTTAGGTTATTTAGGCAATTTTGCAAATTTTGGGCAATTTCAAGGGCATTTAGTAGGCTTGGTGGGTTTAGGGTCCCCGGGGTCAACAATTAAAATTTTGGAAAAGTGAAGATTGATCAAGTGTGAGTGAAATGAAATCATTTTGGTTGAGCCATGAAGCCATATTAAGCTCACAAAAGCCATGAGAGGACTCATTTTTTACACTTAATACGTTGTTCCTAACCCTTTTAGCCAGGGGCCTAGGGGTTGAGGTCCATCCATATAAGTTACCTACATGAGTGAGGGAGTCAAATTGGTTAAAGGTAGTTTTAGGGTTTGGAATGTGTGTGTGGGAGTGTGGTGTGTGCAAGCTTACCCTCACTAGACCAGGCCACTCAGGGTAGTTCTAAGGCCAAGGAGTATTATAGGGAACTCATCTTTTAAACCTCCACATTTGATTTTAATCCTCCAAGTGGCTTAGGGGTTTACAATCAAACTTATGTGGTTTGAAGGGAGCCAGAAGTGTTTGAATTTTTAAGTGATGGGTCCCATTTCTAGTCCTCTAAGATAGTCAAGGAGAAGCCCTATAGCTAGATCCTAAGTACTAAGAAGAGAGAAGAAAAAATACCTCATAAAAATGAGTTCAACAAATGGACCCCCAATAGGTGTGGTGTGCTAACCAAGCACATTGCTCGTATTGGCGTTGACTGAAGAGATCAACAAAACCAACACAGATGTCTAAGTGGAACACTCAGAACGAAGTATAGAAAATTTCCTGCGGGAGTTGTTGACCTCATTTTTGATGAGGTCTTCTCTTCTTCTCTTTAGTACTTAGAATCTAGGCTTAGGCTTTTCCTTTGACTATCTTAGAGGATTAGAATTGAGACCCACCACCTAGAAATTCAAACCACTTCTTAACTCCCTGCAAACTCCACAAACTTGATTGTAGACCCCTAATCACCTAGAGGGTTGAAATCAAATGTGGAAGTTTAAAGGATGAGTTAACCTCATTTCCTATCATCTGGTGGCAGAATCTCGCTCCTGAATAGCATGTTAACCTCATTTCCTTCTTACATTTTACAAATGACATGCCTGAAGAAAAGCTCAAGAATTCAGATTGAGAGAATCTTTAACAGATTTCTTTAAGTCTGGTCAAAGAAAACAAATACTTTGGGCCAGGTGGCGAAGGTTAGCCTTGCTAAAAAAGGCTGGTGGTTTAGGTTTCAAAGGCTTGAAACACCTACGACAAGTCGATTTACGTAAGTTATGGATCCATTTCGGGGAGCGAAATTCTCTTTGGGCTCGATTCATGAAAGGTAAATACTGCAGAAATATCCATCCTTTATCCTCTCGAATCAAAACGGGAATATCGAGAATTTGGAAACAAATGCTTATCAACAAAGAGGCCGATGAATCCCTCCTATCTCGGGAGTTAGGCAAGGGTGACATCATGTTTTGGCATGATAAATGGTGTCGAAAGGGAGGTTTTGGTTCCACTTCCTAATATAAATAAAGAGTATTTCCCTGTCTCCATCTCTCGGGAGGGCTTGAATTGGTCACATTCCTAAATTGCAACTTCTCTAGTTGACTCTTACGTGGATCGAGGTGGCTCGAATCCCTTTTGATAGGTATCGAGTTGGATAAACTCATACGGCTAAATGGTAAAAGGCATAGCATTACCAAACACATCTACCTTAGTATCGATTCTTGGAATCGGGTCGGTAGGAGTAAAAGCTATTTGGAACAGATATCTTACTCCTTCCATGTCCTTCCTCATTTGTAGAATCTTCCATGGTTTTGTTCCAACATATGATATTCTCAAACTCAAAGGCCTGAGAGGCCCTTCCGAATGCCTTCTTTGTGGATCACAATCTGAAACATTGAAACACCTCTTTTTTAAATGCTCCTTTTCTCGGGAAGTTTGGTCGGGTATGCTCGGAAGATTGAATATTAACCGATTCTTGTCGGTCGGCGGGATTTAACTATCCGTTGGAAATCCTGGCGCAAGCTAAAGTTGGGGTGATTCCACTCATTGTGGCTTGGTTCATTTGGATGCACAGAAATGGGTTGATATATATATGTATATATATATATATTCACGTATATATATACATATATACATCTACATATATATATATACAAATATACATCTAGATATATATGTATATATATGTATATATATATATGTATATATACATATATATATACATATATACATATATACATATATATACATATATACATATATATATATATATATACATATATACATATATATATACATATATACATATATATATACATATAAACATATATATATATATGTATATATATATATATATATATATATATATATATATATATATATATATATATATATATATATATATATATATATATATAGCTGATCTGAAGTTTTGCTAGGGTTTGGGCATCCATGGCGATTCTTTGTTCTTCCTCACAGCTGACTTGATGCCATTTGGCTGAGTTCTTTGTGTGCTCTTGTCACCTTTTCAACCCTGTGTTGTTGTTCTTTTACACTATTTTTTTTCTTTTTATCTTCTTGGACTTGGATTTTTTGAATATTTTTTTGTATAAGTTACTATTCCATTGGAGGGCTCTACTTGTTTCACTTGGTTACTGCTTTCTAGTTTTGGTTCTTCTTCTTTGTTTCATTCTTCATTATTTATGTGCTTCTAGTTAAGGGTACCTCCCTCCATGGCTTTGGCTAAGCCAACCTCCACCCTTGACCCAAGGAAAAAATATTAAGATTTTCATGCTTATTTTATACTAATTTTGATGATATTGTACTTTAAAGAAGGGTATTTTTGGTGTTTTTTGCAAGTATGAAGATTTAAGGACGATGGAGCGAAAATATGTAAAAAGGAGCGAATTCGGAGCAAAAATGACTAAATTATGAAAATTTGACCCAGGACGGAGACGACGAGGTCGATGGCACTGACGACATGATTTTTCCGAGAGTTCAAAATATATTTCAAGAGAGGCCGTCAATGGCGGAGGTCGAGGCCGCCAATGGTAGAGGTCGAGGCCACCAACAGCGGGGCCAGTTCAAAGCAGTGTTTCTAGAAGGCCGCCAACGGTGATGCTCGAAGCTGCCGACGGTGGAATCGATGGTTCTTTCATAAAATACGTCAAATGTGGAAGATTCTTGAGGGGATGCTTGAAAAACCCTTGGAAACTCTTCAACAACTTTAAAAAGAATCATTTTAAGCCAAAAAAATGTCCTTTTGGATTCCTCTAAAAGTCACTAAGAGTCTGTAAAAAGTTCTATTAGATTCTTCTAATTGTTACTTAGTGTCCAATAGAGAGTCCATTAGAGCCCAATATTTTTAGTAAGTGTTAAATAGTGAGTTCAAATATAGATTTTGAGGAATTCTTCGAAGGATTGTTAGAGTGGAAGGGAAGTGAGAGATCTATTCTGCATTTCCGTTTCGAAGGAGAATTCTGAGTACTGTTAAGAAAGGAAGAGATTCAGAGGAACTTCAAAGAGTTTGCTTGGGGAGGAATTTAAGATAAGTTGTGTTTATTTACTTTAGTTTTTAGAATTTTACTTTTATATATGAAATTCAAGTTTTATTGCATCCTCTCCATGAATTCTGAGTAGTTGTTCTGTCTCTCTCCTAGTTTTGATATTTTTTGTGGAATGATAAATAGAATTAGTGTGCCATAAAAGTTTAAAGAAGTTGTGATAATTTTTTACTTAGATCTTAATTTACTTTCAATCGACGATTGAATAGTTAAAATCTGTTGAGTTTAACAACTATAGTAAAGATTACATCCGAGATTCAGGGAGGTCAAAGTTCTTGGAAGGAGGGTGCAAATAAATAGGGAAATAATATTCATCGGGCGTAAAATTGGAGATTTTAGAGTGATAGGCTAAAATCCTCAATTCGTTCCTATCGTTTGGATGCTGAAGTGTAGATGTTAGCCCTCAGGCGAAGGGAACATGGGAGCTCTAAAGTGAGAGTCGGTATCATCCCCGCCTAGCCGCAGATTCAGTAACCAAGCATAGGATTAGTCAATGTTCTTTATGCCTAGACCAAAGGTTAAAGAATAGGTATGCTCCTATTTGGCACAACACCATTTTAAACTAATTCTAATTATCTATTCACTTAAATATATTAACAAGGAGAAAGATTCTTGCTTATATATTTGAACTTTACTTTAGTAGACTTACTTAATTGTTAGTAAAACTAGTTTAATTTATTTTTCATATTATTGTCAATTGCATGTTAGTGACATATAGGCAATTTCGATTTAGTTGTGATTCTGAATTGATTTCTATAATCCTAGTCTGTAGCCTCTAAAATATTCCCTGTGGGATCGATATCCAGGACTCCACTAGAGCCCTGTATTACTTGAGCAATACGTCTGCTTGTGTTTAAAGGTAACTCTGTGATAAAAGATTATAAAATATATTTGTTACAAGAATTAAAATTACGCTCCAAGTCAATTTGGCGCTATTGCTGAGGATTTAGATCTTCTAGTAGTGGTGTCGAATTCTTATATTTTTAAGTATATAAAAAAATTGCGGTCGAGTTTTTGGCGCCGTTGCTGGGGAATATAACATAATTAGAGTAACGGACGATTTAGGACTATTAGAAAACTTTTTAATAGAATTGCAACTTATTTAGTTAATTGTTTTGTTGTGTACTGATTTTGATTGTATGTATAAATTTAGTTCTAAAAATCTTATACCCTACGATTCAGAATTAGAAGTCACTGTTAGGAGAATTAGAAAACTAAGAAAAGAACCTATAAATTCTAAAAAAATGGAAAACGAAGTAAAAAAATCAAAGAATAGAAAATGAACATCAATCTAGACCACTAAGAGATTACGCTAACCCTACATTAGATGAAATTTACTTAACTATCCAAAATCCTGATGTAGCTGCTAATTCATTTGAGCTTAAACCTGCAATTATCCAAATTGTACAAAACAATCAATTTGGTGGATCTTCAAACGAAGATCTTAATTTACATCTTGCAAGTTTCTTAGAACTTTGTGCTACTTTTAAGTACGACAGAGTGTCTGATGATGCTGTTAGACTTAGACTTTTTCCTTTTTCGCTAAGGGATAAGGCTAAGGCTTGGTTGAATTTATTAGCACTTGGATCTATTAGAACTTGGGGAGAACTTTCACAAAAATTCTTATCAAAATATTTTCCACCATCTAAGATTGCTAAGCTTAGAAATGATATCACATTTTTCAGTCAGTATGAGGGAGAATCGATATATGAATCTTGGGAAAGATTTAAAGAACTTCTTAGGAAATGTCCTCATCATGCTTTACCAGATTGGTTAATTATTGAAACATTTTATAATGGATTAGTAGGATCTCTTAGATCTATTATTGACGCTGCTGCTGGTGGATCACTAATGTTTAAACCTTTTGAAGAAGCCTATGCGTTAATAGAAGAAATGGCTACCAATAATTTTCAATGGCCTGCTGAAAGGGTAAATCCTAAGAGAGTATCTAGTATTCATGATTCTGATACTTTAACTATGATGGTTTCTCAAATTGCTGCTCTTTCAAAGAAAATAGATCAATACGGAATGAATCGTTCTTAAACACCTCCAGTGTTAGAAGAAAATTCATTAGGACAAATTGTAGATGCTCAATCTTCATATGAAACTATAAATTTAATAAATAATAGACAAAATAACCCTTATTCAAACTATTATAATCCAGGTTAGAAAAATCATCTAAACTTTAATTGGAATAACCAAGGTAATGCAAATCCTGTTAATCTTCTGTAAGGGAACAATCCTATAAAACCATTAGGAAATATAAACAACTAGGGTAATTATAATTTTAGACCTTCTAAACCACCAGGTTTTTATAATAATTCACAATTTAAGGAGAAGAAGTTGTCTATTGAAGAATTGGTTTTGAATATGAGTAATTAATTACAAACTCAAGGAGCTGCATTAAAAACATAGAAAACCAATTTGGGCAAATTGCTTCTGCATTAAGCAATAGACCTGTTGGAACTTTACCTAACAATGTTGAAATAAATCCTAAAGATCAAGGAAAAGAACAAATTAACGCTATTCAATTGAGAAGTGGAAAAGAGTTGGAAATAAGAGTTCAAAAAGAAACTGTAGTTGGAAAGAAAAAAAGAAGAAACTGAAGGAGAAAATGAAAGTTTATATCCTGATTTTCCTCTGAAACCTATAAAAATTACATTTGAAAAACCTCTGCTACCATTTCCTCAAAGACTAAAGCAACAAGATAAAGGAAAAAGATTTGCTAAATTCTTAGTTATTTTGAAAACATTGTCAATAAATATTCATTTTGTTGAAGCTTTGGAAGAAATGTCTGAGTATGTTAAATTTATGAAGGATATACTCAACAAAAAGAGTAAGTTACTAGATCATGAGACTGTTGCACTCAGTGAAGAGTGTAGTACTATAATTCAAAGAAAGCTTCCTGAAAAACTTAATAATCCTGGTAGTTTCACTATCCCGTGTGCTATTGGTGAAAATTTTTATGGGTGAGCATTATGTGATTTGGGAGCTAGCATAAATTTGATGCCTCTATCAACTTTTAAAACATTGGGAATTGGACAAATTTCACCAACTTCTGTAACTCTACAGTTAGCTAATCGATCTTTTACACATCCTAAAGTAGTTGTAGAAGATGTTCTGGTTAAGGTTGATAAGTTTATCTTTCCTGTGGACTTTATCATTTTAGATATGGGAGAAGATAAAGAAATACCAATCATTTTAGGAAGACCATTCTTAGCTATAGGAAGAGCCATGATTGATGTTCAAAAAAGAGAATTGACAATGAGAGTAAATGATCAAGAAGTAACCTTTAACATCTCAATGTCAATGAAATATCCTTCAATAGAAAAAGATGATGAATGTTTCAGAATGGATATATGTGATTATCTGAAAAGAGAATATTTCAAGGAAAATTATGAAGAAAAAGAAAATATAGAAAAAGATAATTATGATGAAAATGATAGTGAAGAAGCTGATTATATTCAGGAGAAATCTAAAATGATCAATTCAACAGTACTATAGAATGAAATATTAATTTCATCAGCTGTAAAACCCCCTGAACTTGAATTAAAAAATCTTCCAAATCATTTGAAGTATGTATTTTTAGGAGAGTTTTCAACATTACCATTAATTGTATCCTCAGACTTAAATGAAATTCAAGAATAAAAATTAATGGAAACATTAAAAAAATATAAAAAAGCTTTTGGTTGGACTCTAGCTGATATTAAAGAAATTAGTCCTTCGATTTGTATGCACAAAATTTTATTAAATGAAGAACATAAACCAAGAATTGATCCACAAAGGATACTGAACCCTATTATGAAAGATGTAGTTAAAAAAGAAATTTTAAAATGGTTAGATGCTGGAATTATATTTCCTATTTTGGATACTACTTGGGTAAGTCTAATTCATTGTGTTCCCAAGAAAGGAGGAGTAACTGTTGTAGTAAATGAAAATAATGAAATAATACCTATCAGAACAGTTTTTGGATGGCGTATTTGTATTAACTATCAAAAATTAAATGCTGCCACCAGAAAAGAACACTTTCCTCTTCCTTTTCTAGATCAAATGTTGGATAGACTTGTTGGACACAAGTATTACTGCTTTCTGGATGGATATACCGGTTACCATCAAATACCTATTGCTCCTGAGGATCAAGAGAAAACAACATTTACTAGTCCTTATGGAACTTCTACTTTTCGAAGAATGTCTTTTGGACTATGTAATGCACCTGCAACTGTCGGCATGTTTTTAGGTTGTGTATTTTATTTTTAAAAGGGGGTCGCCTAACAGAAGTTGTCGGCGAATTTTTAATTTAATTTAAATAAATAATTTTGAAAAGTAGTATTTGATTTTGAAAATAATTTTAAATTTGAAGGTTTTAAGATATGAGATTAAACCGATCTCACATCCTAAATAGTTTATATAAACGAGCACCGCACCACAAATCGTGTATCTATCCCTAAGGATAGACACACTGCTTGACGGTGGGGCTCGATTAAATAAACTAGAAGATTTGTGACATCCGTTTGGTCTGCGAACCAATTTTATAAGCCGACAAATTCCCCTGCTTAATATGAAAACATTAAACAGGGTTTATATTACCTGGGTTCTTTAAAATTCCCTATAAGGGCAAGCCCCTATAGTTAATTACATCTTAAGTGACGGGAATCACCTAAGAAAACTCTCGATAATAATCAATAATTCGCTCTCAAGAATTTCAAAGTTTAAGTTTTCAATGGATTGAATTTTGGAATTTCAATAGGGAATGGATCGAGTTTAGAACATTTTTGTTTTGAGAATTCAAAGGAAGAAAGGTAGGAGAAATCACAGATTCGAAGTGAACTTCGATAATTTCCCGACTATCCTATTGTTTGGCTTGAATTTAGGAAAGTCCTAATATTTATCTAACGTTTTGATCTTGCCAATTTTAGTTAATTAGGACTTATATTTATATGATAGAATCATACAAATAGCCTTGAAGATGTGAGGGTTTATATCGTACCCAAACGACTACCTCGGAATCCTGAAGTCCGGTTAGGGCTTAATTTGCGATGCAAATGCCTAACGAAGAGTTGAGGATTTATGTTGCACTAGGCAAACTACCTCGAAGTCCTATGGCTTTGTTATTTAATTCTAGGAAAGTTTTGCTGAAGTAGACTCAGGTTTTGCTGATGACGATGGCCGTGCTTGCCCACCATGCTCCGAGCTCCTTGTTGTCACAGGGGTTTAGTTTTAGAAGTCATAAATCAGGGGATGAGAAAAGTGTTTTGGTTTAGAGAAAATCTTAATTTCCAAGTGTTTTTTATGTTTTATTTAAAACAAATCTTAAAGTTGATTATAACAACACCGGTTAAGATCCCACGGTTCCATCCTTCCGGCATCATTATTTTTATCGGATTCACTCGGTCCGGATGAATTTGCTAAACTCAATTGAATGAGTTCCACACTTTCATTTAGACCGTGGGAAATCCCGTTAGCAACACGTAGGTTACATCATCCGAGGTATTCCCGATCATCCAACGAGATGTTTTAATTTAGTTAGTAATTGCGGTTTTGTGTTCGTTTGTGATTAAATTTGAGTTGTTTTATATTTTGAAATGTTGTGGCGGTGAATTTTATCTTGCAATGACTTTTAACTTAGTTTTGGTTTCGGTTTTAGGAACTATCCTAAAGGTGTGGGTTTTCATGCAACGGTTGTTTATCATGCAAGAAAAGTAAGTGCGATGCGATTAATGAAATTGCGATAATGTAAATTGCAAGAAAGTAAATTGCAATAAAATAAAAGCGTACTCGGAGGGTCTTCCCGTCATCCCAAGTCGCACTTAAAACACAATTAGAATATTTAAACAAGTTCCTAGGTAAAGCTAAGGGAAGGGTTATGGTTTTCTACCAAATTCCTAATCACTATAGTCTAGTCATTTCCTATGACGTCTAGGTTCCTTGTGTTTTGGTTTGAAGACGATTTTCTTCATCGAAGAATAATTAAATTCAGTTGTTCTTATGAACATCCTATCATATCGAGGAAGTGCTTAAGACAAATCTTAAACATCTTTTCAATATTTCTAGGATTGTTTTAAGTCCAAATGGGTTTAATTATACAAATGAATTAATCGTCCGAGAATCTCAAGTTTTGTTATCTTGCTCAGTGAACTAGGACATTTGAATATCCTATGGGTGAAGTAACATTTCATTTAATGTTACATTTTAGGAGTTATGATAACGAAAGCTCTCGAAGCGAGTTGGTGTTCGAATGATTTAATTTAAGTTAATGGGTTTAAATTTGGAATAGTGTTCAAGTTGCTTTAGATTTATTTTGAATTCTTTATGTCTTTGGTGATGTTATATTTAATTGACTTAATTTAATTTAATTTGATTTAATTGAGTTTTAATTTAATTTAATTCAATTTAGTTTGATTTGATGTTAAATTAAATTAATTTGATTTGATTTAATTTTAATTTAATTTGATTTAATTTAATTTAATTTAATTTAATTTAATTTAATTTAATATGTTTTAATTTAATTTAATTTAATTTAATTTAATTAATCTTTAATTTAATTTAATTTGATTTAATTTAATTTAATTTAATTTATTCATTTAATTTAATTTCATTTGTTTATTTAATTTAATTTAATTTTTAATTTAATTTTATTTTTAACTTTAATTGAAATTTAATTTAATTTAATTTAATTTAATTTACTTAATTTAATTTAATTTTTAATTTAATTTTATCTTTAATTTTAATTGAAATTTTTAAAAGAGTTTAATAATTTAATTTTAGTTTAATGATTAAGTCTTTTAATGTTTTGAATTTGAGTTATCATTTTAATTAAGAATTGAATATTAATGAGATAATTAATTTAGGGATTTTTAAATTAAAGAATAAATCTCTTCCTAATAATATCCCTATTTTAATAATTCCAATTTTATTATTCTTCCCAAATTTAATCAATTATTTAATTAAGGTTTATTTCGATTATTTTAAATTGCTTAATGGGTTTCTACCCTTTAATTATTTAAATTTCAATCATCCAAATTAGATTAGGATCAAATATTTTATTTATTAATTTTTTTATTAAACCTAAAGTTTTAATTAAGGGTTAAAAATTTTAATTACCACTTTACCCTTTAAGCTTAATAATTTCATAACTCACTAAATTGAACTCAAATGAACTTGAAATTTTTATATGACTTCACTCATATGTCGATAAAGACATGAGAGGACAAAATGTGATTTTTACTGTATTTAATTTATTTATATAATTATTTTTGGTGAAAAATAGAGATTTCCGAGGAAAATTTAATAACATGACCAAGGGAAAGTTTCTGTCCTTAAGAAAATTAGGGAATATTCCTAATGACCGGAGGACCACTTGGACCAATTTTGGTGATTTTTTAAATTATATTATTTTTATTATAATTATTTTAAGTTTTGGAGTGTTAATTAAATTAAAAATAAAATAAATGTTGAAAAATGAATTTTATATTTTTCAAAAATCTCTCTGATATCAAGGAAATCAGAGAATCAAATTTTACAATTTTTTGATTTTTTTATGATTTATTATAATTATTTTAGTGAAAATGCTAGAAAATACATTTTTTTTAATTTTAAAATTACCCTTGAGCTTTAAAATTTAATATCTCACTAAATAGACCTAAGAAAAATATGAGGTTTGTTCCTAAGTGATTAAAATTCAAAATGTGACATTTTGGTGAATTTTATTATTTTTGTGATTTTTATTATTTTTTAATTATTAAAATATTAAAATAATATTAAAAATCAACTTTTTAGAAAATTGAAATTTTAATTTTCTTAAATTCCCCTGATATCAGAGAGGCTCCAAAACCAATTTGGTGAATTTTTTAAAAAGTATTTTGAAAGTTATGAATTTTTGAAGTTTAAAATGACTAAATGGCTTAATCGACCCGATTAGTAGAGGCTAACAAGTCCGATTGACCTCAAATTTTTATGGTGGGTTCCTCTGATCCTAAAGGTCGGTGGAGAATTGATTTCAAGTCAATTTGATGTATGGTTAGCTCTAATTAATTAGAGATCCATTTTGGGTGTTTAAGCCGATTAGGGTTGTTTTAAATGAACTAACTCAGAACCTATTTTTCTAGGGTCCTCTGGTCGTAAGGAACATCACCAAATTTTCCTAGAATTTATTTCACAACATGCTTATTTATTGGAATTAAAATACTCAAAACAGTAACATGAATTTGAAAAATCGATAACTCTTCATAGGGATGGCCTACGACTTTGGAAAATTCGGGGAATGTTCTCGAATTCGGAGGCTTCGAAAGCCACATGGTCTCATGCCATGGTGAATTGTATACATGCATGGAGAATTAAAAATATGCGGAGAGTAAATAAATTATTAAAAATAAAATACTTGATGAAATTAAATAATTTCTTTTCCACATTATTCTCCTGCGTTCACTTGAGCGAGAGGGTATTTTTATTTTATTTTTCGATTTTTCTACACGAAAGTTATGAATTTTTGAAGTTTAGGGAATTAAATAAATAGAAAATACCCCTAATTTTCTATTTATCCACGCGGCGCCGCGTCATCCTCGGCATCTCCGAACGCACACGCGTCGCGCTCCCATTCGACGCCGCCATCGAGTCGGCGGCCGGGCCCCGCGGTTCTCGTACCGTCTCCACGATCCGACGCGATCCTGGCCGTCCGTCCGCGCGTGTATTGAATGGACGGCATCCGTTCATCGTCCCCAGTGTTCTCGCCCGAGAGCCATCCACACTAAATCCACTAATATCTCACTCGATACTCGATGGATTTTCATGTTCTTATGCTCTATGGATTCGTATTGAAGAGACGAACACATCTATAAGGTGATCATGCATTGAAATTAAAGCATTTGAAATGGAGAATCTCCGAAGCTCGGGATGAAGAATTAGCTCATACCTTTGCTCGGAGAAGTGTGGCTTTGATGCGAGGGTTGTTGCACCTTCGATTGGATCCCGGCAAGCTCCGGATGAAGTCTTACGGTGCAGTGGATTGTACGAGTGGGATTTCGACCAAGCCCGATCACAAAGCTTGGAGGTCTGGAGCAAGCTGGGTGGCTCGGAGATGGGGCTTTTCTTCGGTGGACACCTTCCCTTGGTACGGTGAAGGTGTAGAACCAATCAATTTGGGGATTGGCTCAGCTGTAGAGAAGTGTCCTGGTTTTGGGCCTAGATTTCGACTACGAAATTGAGCTCGCGAGAGAAGAAATGGCGCGGGGATCTCGGTGGGGATCAAGTGCTCTGTGTATGGGGAGGAGTACGGAACAATTTTGGCGAGTTTCCTTAAGGTTTGTTTCGGCACCTCTCATGGCCGAGAGGGGTGGTGTTTAAATAGGAGAGGGTGGAGGGCCTCCGGGGAGAGTTAGGGCTTGAGATCGGCTGCTCTTGGCGAAGAAGAACGGCTCCGATGGCCGCTGGGGATGGGGCGGCTCGGTAGGTGAGAATTCCAAGTTGGGCTCGCATGTGAGCTCTCGGCCATGGTGTTTTCCGGTGGCACGGTGGTGGCCGGCCGGGCATGGGTCACCCTCGAGGTCGGGTGGGTCGGGGGCGGGACTTGGTGCAAGCAATTGGCAAATGCCATGTGTAAAGAGCTTGGATTGAAATGGAATGGGGGGAAGACCATTTTGGGTTCAAATGAGTCAACCCATGGTTTTGGGCTAGGTTCACCACCCGAGGCACTGGTCTTGGGTCGAAAAGGGTCACTTGGGTCGGCCGAGAGATAATGGTGTGGTCTCCATCCATGATGAGGTGGCTAAGCATGGTTTAGTGTGTGACATGCTTAAGGTAAAAAAGGGTTTAAGGAGGATTAGGAAATGGGCCCCTCCTTTTGCCATTAATGGCTTGATCACATGTCAAGCCTTCCATGGCTTCATGTGGCTTGTCCATGGCTTGCATGGCTCCCCTTTGGCTTGGGAAAAGTGGAGTCAATTTCATGGAAATAGATTTTAGGAATTTTTGGTAATTTGATGGAAATTTGTATGAAACTTGATTTAGAATGATTTGATGATGAATTTAGAACTTAGGTATTGAGTTTAATTGAAAGTATGATGAGAGGAAATGTCATATGGGCTTTGGGACCAATTTTGGGCCTTTTGATGTGGTGAAGGATGGGCTTTTAAAATGGTTTAGGAAAGTGGGCTTTTGAATTTTTAAAATGGATTTTGGGATGAAATTTTGTAAAGATATTGGGCCAAATAATTGTTGGGTTTAGCTCATGGATGTATCATGAGTGACTTGAAGCAAATTGGGGGTGATTTGGGTTTGAATTGGGTTGAATTTGGGCTCTTTTGGTGAATGGGCCAATATAGGTCTAAGTGGGCCAAGTTGGGCCAATGTTGGGCTAGGGTTGAAATTGATGTAAAATCAATGTTGAGAAATGTCTATGGGAGTGTTTCAAAAAGGTTTTGACTTTGGTTGGGCTTTGATTTTGGGGTTTGGGCTCATTTGGGTTAGGTTTGGGTTTAGGTCAAAATTGGGCCTTTTAGCTTTGGGTTGAATTTGAGTGGGATTTGGGTCCAAATTTTGGGCAAATCATGTTAGTGTTTTGCTTGTGGGGATGCTAAGGAGGATTTAGAAAAGATTTGGGGTTAATTGGAGTTGAATTGGGTGAGTTTGGGTTAGGTTTGGGCCATGGGTCCAAATTGGGCTTTAAGGCCAAAAGTGAAATTGGATCCAAATGTCAATCAAATTGGACTTGGATTTGGTCTAGATTGGTATTGGGAATGTTGAATTGAAGTTTAGAATTGAATTGGACCAGAATTTGGGTCAATTGGGTAGGCTTGGTTTGACATTGGGTTCACTTTGGGTTAAAATGGGTCAAATTGGGGGTTTTGACAAAAGTAGGGTAAATTGACAAAATTGGCCCATGGTGTAGTTGAATAAAATGAAATTGGGAATATTTGGGATTTTCTGGAATTTTCTTGGAATTTTCTGAATTTTTGGATTTTTGGGTCAAGAGGGGTATTTTGGGTATTTGGAGGGTATTGGGAGGTTTTCTTGGAATTTTGGATATTTTTGGGTATGGATGGTCAATTTGAGTGATGTGGAAATGTTTGGGATTGATTTTGGGGAATTTTGGGTGATTTAGGTGATTTTGGAAATTTTGGGTAGTTTCAAGGGCATTTGGTAGGTCAGGCGGGTGTAGGGTCCCGGGGGTCAAAAATTGAAAATTTGGAAAATTGAAGATTGGGTAAATTTGAGTGGAATGAAATCATCTTGGTTGAGCCATGAAGCCACATCAAGCCCACATGAGCCATGAAGGGACTCATTTGAGGCATCCAGCTATGTTGTTCCGACCCTGCTTGCCGAGGGCTTAGGGGTTAAGGACCATCCATGTGAATCACCTACATGAGTCGGGAGGTCGAGTTAGGTATAGGTGTGTGAAAGTGTAGTGTATAGGTGTAGTGTGTGTGTAAGTCGGCTCCTTCACCGGACCGAGCCACCGAGGCGGTCTAAGGCCGAAGAGTCCTATAGGAACTCATCCTTTAAACTTCACATTTGATTTCGACCCTCCAGGTGCTTAGGGGTCTACGGTCGAGTTTGTGGAGTTCGCGGGGAGTTAAGAAGTGGTTTGAATTTCTAAAAGGTGGGTCCCAATTCTAGTCCCCTAAGATAGTCAAAGGAAAAGCCTAAGGCTAGATCCTAAGTACTAAAGGGAAGAAGAGAAGACCTCATCAAAAATGAGGTCAACAGCAACATTCCAAAGATGTATGATGTCTATCTTTAGTAAGTTAATTGATAATGGAATAGAAGTATTTATGGATGATTTCTCTATGTTTGGAACATCATTTAACGCATGCTTAAATCATCTTGAAAAAGTTCTGGAGCTATGCGAAAGAATTAACTTAGTTATAAATTGGGAGAAATCTCAATTTATGGTTGCAGGAGGAATTGTATTAGGGCATAAAATTTCAAAAAATGGCATGGAAATAGACCCTGCAAAAATTCAAGTAATAGCTAAATTACCTCCTCCTACTACAGCGAGAGGGGTAAGAAGTTTTCTTGGACATGCTAGTTTCTACAGGAGTTATATTAAAGATTTTTAAAAAATTACTAAACCTCTATGCCAACTTTTAGAAAAAAAATAAAAAAATTGAATTTACTAAAGATTGCTTAAATGCCTTTGAGTTATTAAAGGAAAAACTGATCACAGCACCTGTAATAGTTTCACCTGATGGGGAGAAACCATTTGAATTAATCTGCGATGCTAGTGATTATGTTATTGAAGTTGTACTTGGTCAAAGATATGATAAAATTTTTAAAGTAATATACTACGCTAGTAGAACTCTTAACGATGTTCAAATTAACTACACAGTTACTGAAAAAGAGTTACTGGCTATTGTGTATGATTTTGATAAATTTAAATCATATTTAATTAGAACTAAATGTATTGTGCATACTGATCATTCTGCTATTAAATATCTGATGGAAAAAAAGGATACTAAACCAAGATTAATTAGATGGGTACTTTTAATTTAAGAATTTGATTTTGTGGTGATTGATAGAAAAGGAATTGATAATCAAATTGTTGATCATTTGTCGAGACTGGAATATTATGAATCATCTAATATTGAAAATGAAATTACAGACAGTTTCCCTGATTAAAAAACTTTATAATATTAATGAGTGGAAAATATCTTGGTATGCTGATATTATTAATTATCTAGTAAGTGATATTTTGCCACCTATGCTAACTCTGCCGCAACAGAAAAAATTCATTCATGATGAACCATATTTATATAAGCAATGTAACGATTTTATATCAGGAGATGTGTGCCTGTCAGCATATTTTTAGGCTATGTATTTTGAAAAGAGGTCGCTTACAGAAATTTTAGGCTAATTTTAAATTTTTAATTTAATTTAAATATATATAATTTGAAAGTAATATTTGATTTTAAAAATACTTTTTAAGTTTAAAAATTTTAAGATATGAAATCAAACAAATCTCACATCCTGAATAGTTTATATAAACGAGCACCGCATCACAAACCGTGTATCTATCTCGAAGAATAGACACGGTGCTTGATGATGGGGCTCGATTAAATAAACTAGAAGCTTTGTGACATCCGTTTGGTCTGCAAACCAATTTTATAAGCCGACAAGTTCCCCTGCTTAATATAAAGGAATTAAGCAGGGTTTATATTGCCAGGTTCTTAAAGTTCCCTATAAGGGCGAGCCCCTATAGTTAATTACATCCTAAGTGACGGGAATCACTTAAGAAAACTCTCTATAATTATCAGTGGTTTTGCTCTCAAGAATTTCAAAGTTTAAGGTTTTAAAGGATTGAATTTTGGAAATTTCAATAGGGATCAGATCAAATTTTGAACATTTATTTTGAGAGTCCAAAGGAAGAGAAGTAGGGGATTTCACAGACCCGAAATAAACTTCGGTGACTTCCCGTCTATCCTATTGTTTGGCTTCAATTTGAGAGTATATTTAATGTTTCAATCCTCCCAATTTTAGTTAATTAGGACTTATATTTATATGTAATCATACAAACAGCCTATAAGATGTGAGGGTTTATGTCGTACTAACGACTACCTCGGAGTCCTAAGATTGGTTATGGCTTAATTTGCATAACATGATTATGCAAAAGCCTAACAAAAGCTGAGGATTTATGTTGCACTAAGCAAACTACCTCGAAATCCTATAACTTGGTTATTTAAAACTAGGAAAGGTTTAGCTGATGTAGATTCCAGTTTTGCTGATGAAGATTGTCGTGCTGCCCACTGTGCTCCAAGCTCCTTGTTGTTGTAGAGGTATAGTTTTAGAAAGTGAAGATCAGGAGATGAGAGAAGTTTTTTGATTTAGAAGAGTTTTAGGGTTCAAATATCTTAATGTTTTATTAGGGGAATCTTAAAGTTGATTATAACAACACTGGTTAAGATCCCACGGTTCCATCATTACGGCACCGTTATTTTTATCGGATTCACTTAGTCCAAATGAATTTGCTAAACTCAAATGAATGATTTCCACACTTTCATTTAGACAGTGGGAAATCTCGTTACCAACACGTAGGTTACATCATCCGAGGTATTCCCAATCATCCAACGAGACGTTTTAATTTAATTGTAGTTTTAGTTTTGTTGTTCTGTTTGTAACTAAATTTTGAGTTATTTTATCTTTTGAATGTTGTGGCGGTGAATTTTATCTTGTTGTGACTTTTAATTTTGTTTTGGGTTTTAGTTTTGTGGCTATCCTAAAAGTTTCAGTTTTCATGTAGGGTGACATTCTTGTTTAACATGCAGGTTTTGCAAGAAGGAAAATACGACGCAGGTAAATAAATTGCAATAAACATAAAAGTGTACCTGGTAAGCATTCCCGCCACTTTCATCTACACTTAAAACACATATCAAAGCATTTAAATAATTGCTACAAACACCAGGTAAAGCTAAGGGAAGGTTCTGGTTGTCTACCAAAATCCTAATCCTATTGCTAGTCACTTCCTGTGACGTCTAGGTTTTTGTATTTTATGGATGATTTTCTTCACCAAAGAACAATTAAGTTCAATTATTCTTCTAAAACATCCCATCGTTTTGAGAAAGTGCTTAGGATGAGTATTAAACATCTTTTCAATACTTCTGAGATTATTTCTTGTCAAACTGAATTTTATTGTACAAGTGAATTAATCATTCAAGAGATTTAGTTAAGTTTTGTTTCTTGCTCAGTGAACCTGGACATTTGATTATCTGATGAGTGAAGTGACATTTCACTTGATGCTTTATTTTAGGGTTATAATAATAAAAGTCTTTAGGGGGCGAATTAGTTTGTTAAGGAATTTAACCGTTTTGATTAGATTGATGATTTTAAGGTAATTTTAATTTAATTCCAAAATTCAAGTTAATTTTCCTTGATGCGTTTTGAGATTACTTAAGTTGGAAGAGCTATTTAAATTATTTTATTTAATTAAATTTTGATAATTTAAATTTGATTTGAATTGATCATATTAATTTAGGTTAATTTTAATGCTTTAAAATGATTTAATTTGTAATGTTTTAATCATAAATTGTTCTAGGTTGATCTTTGATGTTTTAAATTTTATTTTGATTTAAGTCTTAAACAAGATCAATTTTAACATCTTGAGTTTGTTCCAATTTGCTTTTTAATTAATCTCAAATTAGTTTTAAACATCTTTAAGTTTATTTAATTTAATTGTTAAATCGTTTAATATTTTAAGTTTCAATTTATTTAACAAGTTATTTCCCTTTTAACTATTAATTTTGATCATCATATCTTTAAAATTGATTAAGAGTTGAGTATTATTGGAATGGTTCATTTAGGGATTTTAGATTAAATGATTATAATCTTCCTAAATTATATCCCCATTTTAATAATCCAAATTTAATTTATTCTCCCAAAATTTAAATTATTTAATTAATTAAAGTTTCATTTTGATTTGTTGAAAGTGATTAATGGGATTCTACCCCTTGACTACCTTAGTATCAATCATCTAATAAGAATTTAAGGTCAAATATTTTATCCCTCTCTTTGGTTTAGCCTAAATTTTAGTTATGGTTAACATTCCTTCATTACCATTATGCCCCCTTTAGGCTTGTTTATTTAATAACTCACTAAATTGAGCTCAAATGAACTTAGAATTTTTATGTCACTTTACTCATATGTCAATTAAGACATTAAAGAATAAAATGTGATTTTTCTGTTTTTAATTTAATTTATATATTTATTTTAATGCAAAGTGAGGTTTTTCAATGAAAATTCAACAACATGACCAAAGTGAGGTTTCCATTTTTAATAAAATTATGGGAAGTCCCTACTAACTAGATGATCAATTGGACCAATTTTGGAGATTTTTTGAATTATATCTGATTTATTATAATTATTTTGAGTTTTGGGGTATTAATTAATTATAAAATAAAATTAAAGTTGAAAAATAGATTTTATATTTTTTTTAAGTCCCTCTAACCTCAGGGAAGTTAGAGAAATAAATTTTATATTTTTCTCATTTTTCTTTGATTTATTAGAATTAATTTGGTGAAAAGGTTGGAAAATCCATTTTTTAATATTAAAAATTGCATTATGCCTTTAAAATTCAATATCTCAACCTAGGGACTTAGGAAAAATATTTGGTTGGTTCTTAGATGATTAGGAAACAAAATGTGACATTTTTATGAATTTTAATATTTTTGTGTTTTTTTTAATTTTTTAATTATTAAAATATTAAAAATAGGGTTACAAATGAAAATTTTTAGAAAATTCCAATTTTAATTGTTTTTAGACTCCTTTGATATCAGAGAGCCCACAAAACCAATTTGGTGAACTTTTGAAGTGTATTTTGGGTTTTATAAATTTTTTTAATTTTAAAATGGCTATGTCACTTAATTAATTCATTTAATGGGTTAAATCATTTCTAATTGACTTGAAATTTTTATGTGAGGTTCTCTACATCCTAAATAACAGTGGGGAATTATTTTCAAGTGATTTTGGTGTGTGGTTACTTCTAATTAATTAAAATTCAATATTGAATGTTTAAGCTAATTAGGGTTATTTTTAAAGAATTAAGTCAAACCATAATTTTCCTATGGTCTTCTGGTCATAAGCTACCTCCCTTAATTTTCATAGAATTTATTAAGCAACATGCTAATTACTGGAATTAAAATATCAAAACAGACACATAAATTTGGAAAATCAATAACTTACCATAGAGGTAGCCTCTGGTCATGAAAAATTCAGGGAATGTTCCCAAGAACAGAGGCTAAAAAAGCCCTATGGTCACATGTCATGGTGAATTGTATCCATGCATGGAGAATTGAAATACTTAAAATAGTAAATAATTAATTAAAAATAAAAAACTCATCAAAATAAGTTTATTCTTTTTCCAAATTGTTCTCTTCTGTTCACTGAGTAAGAGGGTATTTTTATTTTATTTTTGTGATTTTCCTACACAAAGATATGAATTTTCAAATTTCTAGGTATTTAATAAACTCAGAAAAATCCTATTTATCTACTTAAACCAGTCAGCACCGCGTCATCAGCGTCGCTCCGCCATTTGACGCCGCCATCTAACTAGGATGCCACGCGGCCCGCGGTTTCATCTCCAGCTCTCATCCAGTGTGGTCCTGGCCATCCATCTGATGCACACTTGATCCGACGGCGGCTGGTCATCGTCTACGACTGGTGCGCTCCGAGATCCATCGACCTTCTAACCCTAAGATCTCACTCAATACTCCACCCAATTACATGATCTTGTGCTCTATGAACTTGTTTCGACAAGACAAACACATCTATATGGCTAACATGCATTGGAATTGACTCAAACAAAATGGAGAATCGAAAGAAGCTCTCGGGAAGGAGGAGTTCAATACCTTGGCTCTGAGAAGTGAAGCTTAAATCAGAAGGGCTTGGCACGTTCGTTGGAGTCCAGGGAAGCTAGGGATGAAGCCTGGAGCTGTGATGAAATGTCTAGACCTGATTTCCACCAAGCCTGATTTCAAAGTTTGGCCAATTGAAAGAATGGCTGGCCTGGTGAGGGGGCTTTTGCTGGTGAACTTCTCCTTTTGGTCTGGTGAAGGTGTAGAGTTAATCAATTTGAAGATTGACTCACAGTGGTGAAGTGTCCTCATTTTGGGCTTAAAATTGAGCTCACAGAGGGGGTTTTAGGGTTGGATTTCAGTGGGGATCAAGTGCTCTATGTTAGGAGAAGGGTGTGGAGTTATTTTGGCAGAATTCTTGTAAGGTTTGTTTCAGCACCTCTTTTGGCCGTGAAGGTGGTGGGTTTAAATAGACATGGCTATGGGCTTCCCAGAGGCAATTGAAGATTGGGATCAGCTGCTCAGGGGAGGAGAAGAAGAGCCATGGTGTCCACTGGGGTTGGGACAGCTCAGCAAGGGAGAATTTGAATTTTTAGCTCACATGAAGCTCTCGGTCATGGTGTTTTCCAGCGACCCAGGTGGCTGGCCGGCAGGGTCAAGTCACCATCTTGACTAATGAGGTCAGAGCTGGGGTTTGGTGAGTTCAATTGGCTTTGGCCATGTGTAAAGGGGTTTGATTTTTAATGGTATGGGGGAGAGCTCATTTTGAGCTTAGTTTGGTCAACTCATGAAAATGGGTTGGGTGCACCCCCCCATGACCTAGTTTTGGGCTGATGGAATCAGTTGGGTCAGCTAGGAAAGGGTGGTGAAGTCTCCATCCATGGTGAGGTGGCCAACTTGGATTAGAGTATTACATAAATGGGGTTAAAAATGTTTAGTGAAGGGTTAATAAAGAGGCTCCCTCTTTTGCCACTAATGGCATGGTGAGGTGGAAAGGGTTCTTCATGGCTTTCATGTGGCTTGTGCATGGCTTCGTTGGCTCCATTTGGCTTGGGAAAAGATTAGCTCACTTGCATGAAAATGGGTTTTATGAATTTTGGATATTTTGATGAAAATTTGTATGAAGCTTGATTTGGAATCATTTGATCATGGATTTAAAACTTAGGGATGATATCAATTAAAGGGATGATGAGAAGAAATTGTCATGTGGGCTTTGGAATAGATTTTGGGCTTTTCAAATTTGGTAAAAATGGGCTTTTAAATGTCTTATGGAAGTGGGCTTTTTAGGTTTCAAAATGAACTTTTAGATGAAAATTTTGTAAAAGATTATACCAAATAAATGTTGCAATTGGTTTAGGGATGTGTCATGAGAATTTTGGAAAAGATTTGATGTCATTTGGGGTTGAATTGGGTTTAATTTGGGCCTCTTTAAAAATAGGGTCAAAGTGGGTCAAATTGGGCTAACTTGGGCTAAGGTTGGGCTAATGTTGGTTTTGATGTAAAATTAACATTGTAAAATGTTTATGGAGGTGTAACAAAGAGTTTTCAATTTTGGTTGGGTCTTAATTTTGAGATTTAGGCCTATTTGGGTTCATGATTGGTTTAGGCCAATTTATGGAATTTTGGCTTAAGTTAAGCTTGGGTAAAGTTTGGGTTCAAATTTTGGGCAAATCAAGTTAGTGTTTTGTTTTTGGGGATGTTGGGAAGGTTTTAGAAAAGATTTGGGGCTAATTTGAGTTGAGTTGGATTGGTTTGGGCTAAGTTTAGGTCATGGGCCAAAATTGGGCTTTAAGCTTCAAATTGAAATTGCATCCACATGTTGATAAAATTGGGTTTGAATTTGGTTTAAATTGATATTGGGGATATTTAATTGAAGCTTAGAATTAAATTGGATCAAAATTGAGGTCAATTGAAGTGATTTATTTGGACATTGGGTCCACTTGAGTTGAAAAAAGGGTCAAATTGGGATTTTGGTAAAAGTTGGCTAAATTGACAAAATTGGCCTATGGTGTAGTTGAACAAAATAAAATTGTGAATATTTGGGATTTTTTTGAATTTTATGGGAATTTTTGGATTTTTTTGGCTAAAAGGGTATTTTGGGTATTTGAAGGTTATTGGGGGTATTTTGGAAAGTTTGGTATATTTTTCCATGGATGATCAATTTGAGTGGTGGAGAATATTTAGGATTGATTTTGAGGGATTTTAGGTAATTTAGGCAATTTTGCAAATTTTGGGCAATTTCAAGGGCATTTGGTAGGTTTGGTGTGTTTAGGGTGCCGGGGGTCAAAAATTGAAATTTGGAAAAAATTAAGATTGATTAAGTGTAAGTGAAATGAAACCATTTGATTTAGCTATGAACCATATTGAGCTCACAAGATCCATGAGAAGACTCATTTTAGGCACTCAATATGTTGTTCCTAACCCTCTTAGCCAGGGGCTTAGGGGTTAAGGTCCATCCATATGAGTTACCTACATGAGTCAGGGAGACAAATTGAGTAAAAGTGGTTTTAAGATTTGGAATGTGTGTGAGAATGTGGTGTGTGCAAGCTTGCCCTCACCAAGACCAGACCACCCAGGGTAATTATAAGGCCAAAGAGTCCTATAAGAAACTCATCCTTTAAACCTCCATATTTGATCTTAACCCAAGTGGCCTGGGGGTTTACAATCAAACTTGTGGGGTTTGAAGGGAGTTAAGGAGTGTTTTGAATTTCTAAGTGGTGGGTCCCATTTCTAGTCCTCTAGGGCAGTCGAAGGGAAAACCTATGGCTAGATCCTAAGTACTAAGGAGAGAGATCAGACCTCACCAAAAATGAGGTCAAAAGTGCCTTATGAAGAAACTGAACAGATTATTCAAAAATGCCACAATTCTGAATTTGGAGGACATTTTGGCATTGGCAAAACTGCGCATTAAATTTTGCAAGCTGAATTTTATTGGCCTACTCTTTTTAGAGATGTTTACAGATATATCAAAACTTTTGATAGATGACAACGAGTAGGTAATATATCTAAAAGAAATGAAATGCCTTTGAATTTAATGTTAGAAGTAGAGATTTTTTATGTTTGGGGATTAGATTTCATAGGACCATTTATTCCTTCATTTGGAAACATATATATTTTAATTGCAGTTGATTATGTATCACAAGCTTTACCTTGTTATGATGCTAAATGTGTTTCAATATTTTTAATGAAAAACATTTTCACAAGATACGGAATGCCGAGAGTGATTATCACTGACAGAGTATCCCAGTTTAGGAATAAATACATTCAAAGATTGGTAGAAAAATTTAATATTGTTCATAGATTCTCTACTGCCTATCATCCTCAAACCAATGGTTTAGCTGAAGTTTCTAATCGTGAGATTAAACAAATTTTAGAAAAGACTGTAAATCCTAGTAGAGTAGATTAGTCTACAAGACTGGATACTACATTATGGGCATACAGGACTTCTTATAAAACTCCTATTGGTATGACTCCTTATAGACTTATATATGGAAAAACTTTTCACTTACCAGTAGAATTGGAGCATAAAGCATATTGGGCAATTAAAGAATTCAACTATAATTTGAAATGCTAGTGAGAAGAGATTGTTGCAATTGAATGAATTAGAAGAATTAAGAAATGAATCTTACGAATAAAAGGAAAAACTGAAGTTAATGCATGATCAGAAGATTAAACAAAAGAACTTTGAATTAGAACAAGAAGTTTTGCTTTACAATATAAGGTTGAAATTATTTCCTAAGAAATTAAAGTCTCAATTGTTAGGCTCTTTAAGGTGACTCAGGTTTACACTTATGAAGTAGTTTAAATAGAAGATCAGAAGACTGGTAAAAGATTTAAAGTAAATGGACATAGATTAAAGCCATATTTTGAGGGTAAAAGACCAATTTTAAAGTGGTTTTATTGCTCAGTCAACCTGAATAACACCTGAATAGGTCGGCCGACGACGTTAAACCAAGAGCTTTATGGGAGGCAACCCATAGTTATCTTTATTTGTTGTGTGTTTGTTTGAGTTTGTCATTAGTTTAGAGTAATTTTGAATTCTACTACTTGTATTTAACCTTTGATTATCGAGAATTTGGATACATAGATAAAATTTAGAATGCAACTGACCACGGCGTAATTGTGCAAATTTTTTCCTAGAGCACCGACAGCGCGCTTAACGCCACTGACGGTGGGTTTTTCCTGAGAACCATCGAATAAATTGCACAATGCTCGCCGGCGGGGCCTTCGAGGCCGCCGACAGTGGGATCGGCGAGTGGACAGTTTTTCGTGTTTGAATTGTCAAATTTTGGCAGTTTTTAGCTAGTTTGTCCCTTATAAACTCCCATGGACAGTTCCTAAACACTTCAAATCCCAAAAACGAATGGAAACCACTTTCAGTTCCTCTCTAATGGCCTCCAATTCAGTATATTACCTTAGATTTCAAGTTTACAATCGGAGAAAGTTTGTCAGTGTTGAGGCGCAGCGACTTTTCAATAAGGTGATGTCCAAGAGAAGGCTAATCAAGGAAAGAGGATTCGTCAATTGAGGATTAAGTAATTCTTCGTCACTAATTGAAGAAATGATTGTTCGGCGAAGATGGAAAGTGTTTTGCTATACTACTGCCGCAGTAGTCATTCTAGTGGTTAAGGAATTCTACACCAATTTACATGGAATCAACCAAGGAAGCGTTTTTGTGCGAGGTAGATGGATAACATTCAATTTTAGAAGGATTAATGAGTTATATATGCTTGAAAATGTTCATGTCTGCTATTATTCAAATTTCATGCCGATGAGAGACAATATGAATGAAATATACCAATATTTGACGGGCGAAACTGATGACTGGGAAGTTAGAGAAAATGAGTACATTAATTTTTCTGCAACACTTTTAAATCCTGTTTCAAAAAATTGGCATTTTTTCATATCTGCGAAGTTATTGTCGACGATGAAAATTGGCGAAGTCACGAAAGAAAGTGCAATTTTGAACTACTGCATTCAAATGGGATGGCCCATTGATACTAAATCAATTATTGTGAAGTTTGTGTTTGGCCTGATCGTTCAAGCATCATCTCAAGGGCTTGGACATCCTTCCACAATTTTCTCAATATGCAGTTTGTTTCAAGTTTCGTACGAGATTTGGGAGACAATACTGTTACCCTGGAAACCTTTAGACCCAACTCGTATGTTCCCAGCCAATGATGAAGAGAATGACACAAGCGTTATCCTGGATCAAGCATCACAGAATTCTGTTCCTATTCAACCTCTAATAGCAGACAAGACACCGATGATTTTACACTGAATTAAGAGTCTGGAGAAGCAGGTACAAAATTTAATGAGTACAGTTAACAATATGTTTGATTTCTTTGATCATATCGATAGGAGGATGAAATAATATTTCGATCATACTGGGCAATTTGATGTGAATCTGATACGATTAATGAAGAAGATGGGATGGATTGATGAAGATTCAACTGAAGAATTTCCATTCTGACCATTTTATAACATGTTTGTTGATGTTCAAGCAATAGGGGATATCAAAGGAGAAACCAGTACAGATTCTGAAGAGTAGTAAAATTGAATTGCTTATTTGTTTCTTTATGTTTTGTTTGATTTGAACTTTGTTTGTGTGTTTGCTTTCTTGCTTTGCTTTTTAATCTCAGTATAGTTGAGATTATAATTGAAATGTTTGTTTTTAGTGTTTTGAGTGTTGTGGTTTGGATTACAACGATGATTAGCTGGAATTAGGTTGAGAAAATACCTTCTTATGTGTATTATGTATTGTGGATTGTAAACTCTTGGATTTAATATATAAATGTGAGGTTTTGTTGTGTGTATGTTTATTTGTGTTAATACATCACTTAATCACTTAAAATATATGATTAAAATGATCAAACGGATAACGACGAGGCTTAAAATTGATCGAAATCGCAAAAATTTATAAAATGGTCAATTTTTTTAAAATCTCGGCAATGGCGAGCTCGAGGTCGTCGACGATGTGAATTTTTCGAGTGTATTGGAATTTAATGCAATAGAGCCCACCGACGGTGTGAACGACCCCACCGACGGCGAGATCACGAATATTACCTTTTAACCACGATTTTGACCGATCAAATGCTACTATTCATCATCTTCTTCCCCGTTTTACCCATAAATTCGACCTAGGGCTTGATATTTCTCAGATTTGGAGCGATTTCAACACATTCTAACACCAGATTTCATCTTCCCTTGGTAAGAGCTTCACTCCTATGTAAAAATTTTTTATTTCACCTTGAATTTCTTCCACATTAAGAAATTTTGGGAAATTTGAAAATGTGGAGAAAAGACTTGGAAGGAATTCATGGAACTTGATTTAGATTATTTTAAACCCCCTTTTAGAAGCCATTGTATTACTATTTTGGAGATTAGTTTGGATTTTTATGATTTTGATAGATCAAACAATGGCTCCACGACAAAAGAGAAGACTCGAATACGACGAGACTCGATTTATTAACGTGAAAGCACAATTGAGGTATACTTCAATCTTTCAAAGTAAGAAGTGCTTCCAAGATAGAGTTTTTGAAAATCCTGGAGGAGAGGTAGAAAGAGTTATCAAAGAGAAAGGATGGGAGAACTTCTGCTACACAACAAATAATGCTGCTATCGAAGTTGTGAGAGAGTTTTACTCAAATCTGACTCAACTTGAGGACGAGCATGTCTAAGTAAGGGGATTTTCAGTCGACTTTAATGCTAATCACATTAACTCTTTTTTACGAGCTTCATGACTATTTTTCTAGCGAGTATGAAACATTTGGAACAATGAAGGATCCGTTGAACGATGTTATTGACTTTCTCACTGATGGGAAAGGAATTTGGAAAATTAAAAATTTTGAACGGCTTAACTTTCCACTGTCCATGATGAATGCCACTGCCAAGGCTTGGCATTATTTCATTTGTTCGACTATGATACCCACCTATCATCATAGTGAAGTCTCAAGATACATAGCTGTTCTGAATTTCTGTATTCAGAACAACAGAAGTATTCATGTGGAGAGAATAATTTATAAGAAGATTATGGCCACTACGAAGAGTGAGATAAGTGGATATTTAGGGCATCCTGGCCTAATTCATGCACTTTTTCAATTATCTGGAGTTGAAGCAAGAGATGATGAGGAATGGGTGTATCTGATGAAACACGTTGGTAAAGTGAATATAAAGACTTATGAATTCCATGAGGAATGGAGATCAGGGAGTAGGAGCAAGGCACCTTCTACTAGTAGAGACATTCCTTCTACTAGCTATGTCCCTCCTGCCTCTAGTCCCCCTACCTTATATGAATTGATGAATGTCATAACCCTGCAGTGGAAAAGCTTTGAGTAGTTAGATGAAAAATTAGAAAGGATTGATCACAAGATTGAAGGATTAGAAAGAAGACATGATCACGATAGTGAGTATCTTCAGAGGCACTCTGATTTTGAGATGGCATATTATGATGCTCAGGCTAGGTACTACAGAATAGAGCCTGATGTTTTTTTCCAGAATGCCCCCGATATACTCAGTATCAGCCCAATTCTCCTGCTGACCAGGGTGATGAAGATATTGCATGGGATTTTAATGTCTGATTTGATGTGATGTGATTTATGTGTTTGTTTTTGTTTTGTTGTAGTACTTTGATTTTTATTGTATTCTGTGGACTATGCTTTGTTTCTGGGATATGTATTTAGTTTTGCAGTTTGCATTTTCATTTATGGATATTTGTGATTGTAATTGTAATTGTGAACTAAATAATCTAAAATAGTAAACTGTTTGTTCTGTGTGGTAAAATGCATATATCTTATGTAGTGTAGAGTAGTTGTTATTGTTTAATGTTTAATTTTATATACTTTTTTTAAAAAAATTCATTACCCTAGCAAATTTTCTAAACTGTTATATGTGTAGAAAGGTTTTTAAATATTACAGGTCAGTTGAAGTTAGAAACTTTTAGAACCTGCAACTTTCAAAAAAGACAAAAATGCCTAAAGTTCAAAGGTATGAATTTTATATTTAGAATTTTTTCTTTCCACCCTGTATTATTTCTATTATAGAAAACTTTAAGTTTGAGGGAGGGGAGAAAATACTAACTATTATATGTTCTTAATTAACATATGTTCAAAAGTTATAATATGATTTTTGTGATAAAATTTAATTCAGATAAATATATTTAGATTTTATCTAAATAATATAGAAAATTCAAAGAATTATTTTTGGTAATGAAAATTAATTTTGTAGGTTAAGATATTTAGTGTAAGAGGATAAGAATATAGTTAACTATTTAAAGTAAAAAAAACTATATTTTGAAATATTAAGAATCTTAGGAATTTAGTTGAGAAAGAAAAGATTGGGATTCAATAATGTAAAAACTATGAAGTACATATAAGGTAAAGAATGTTTTAAAGTTTCAAATTTAGGAAAAGAAGAGTGAAGTTCAAAATTATTAACAGGCTATCCAGATATAATAATCTTCACTTGAAAAAGAAAAATAAAGAAAAAGAAAAGGATTGAAAAACAATCCCTAAAAAGAAAAGAAAAATATATAGGATTGAAAAACAATCCAAAAGAAAAAAATAATTATAAGTGAGGAAAGCTTGAGGAGATGCCTTATCAAAAATTGGCTTCACTTGGATTAACCTAAAGGGAAAACTAAAAGCATTTCTGAACTTATATTTATGACTAGTTTCTTTAATTAATAGAATCCTCAAGAAGATCCAATCTTCTGAATATTCTAAGTGAATCGATATTGCAACATATAGTCATTCTTGGAATGAATAGAAGACTAGAACTCTTAGACTTGATGACTAGATAGCCTTATATCTACAGAATTAATCTAATTACTTGAAAATATTTCTAGGAATTCTTACTATAATATTTATTTAAATCAAAATTATAGTTTTTCTGAATTGAAATTTTACCACAATAAATCATAACTTTTATGTAGTACTAAAGATTACTTGAGGATACGTAATAGTTAAGTTTGGGGGATTTTGGCCCAAGGAAAAAATTTTAAGATTTTCATGCTTATTTTATACCTATTTTAATGATATTGCAATTTAAAGAAGGGTATTTTTTGTGTTTTTATGCAAGTATGAAGATTTAAGGACAATGGAGCAAAAATATGCAAAAAGGAGTGAATTTGGAGCAAAAAGGACTAAATTATCAAAATTTAACCTAGGACGCCAACGAAGAGGTCGATGGCGCCAACGGCGTGATTTTCCTGAGAGTTTAGAATATATTTCAAGGCAGGTCGCCGACGGCGGAGGTCGTGGCCGCTGACAGCGAGGCCAGTTCAAGGCAGTGTTTCTAGAAGGCCGCTGACGGCGGAGCTCGAGGCCGCCGATGGCGGGATCTACGGTTCTTTCACAAAATACGTTGAATGTGGATGATTTTGGAGGGGATGCTTTCATAACCTTTGGAGACTCTTCAACAACTTTAAAAAGAACCATTTTAGGCCGAAAAAATGTCCTTTTGGAGTCCTCTAAAAGTCACTAAGATTCTGAAAAAAGTTCTATTAGATTTTTCTAATAGTTAATTAGTGTCCAATAGAGAGTCCACTAGTGTCCATTGTTATTAATGAGTGTTAAATAGTGAGTTTAAACAGGGATTGGGAGGAATTCTTCGAAGGATTGTAAGAGTGGAAGGGAAGTGAGAGATCTCTTCTGCATTGCTGTTTCGAAGGAGAATTCTGAGTACTGTTAAGAAAGGAAGAGATTCAGAGGAACTTCAAGGAGTTTGCTTGGAGAGGAATTTCAGATAAGTTGTGTTTATTTACTTTAGTTTGTAGAACTTTACTTTTATATATGAAATCCAAGTTTTATTGCATCCTCTCCATGAATTCTGGGTAGTTGTTCTGTCTTTCTACTAGTTTTTATATTTTTGTGGAATGATTAATAGAATTAGTGTGCCATAAAAGTTTAGAGAAGTTGTGATAATCTTTTACTTAGATCTTAATTTACTTTCAATCTGGCCAATTGAATAGTTAAAATCTGTTGAGTTTAACAACTATAGTAAAGATTACATCTGAGGTCAAAGTCCTTGGAAGGAGGGTGCAAATAAATAGGGAATAATATTCATCGGGTGTAGAATTGGAGATTTTAGAGTGACAGGCTAAAATTCTTAATTCGGTCCTATCGTTTAGGTGCTAAAGTGTAGATGTTAGCCCTCAAGCGAGGGGAACGTGGGAGCTCCGAAGTGTGAGCTTGTACCCTCCCAGCCTAGCCGCAGATTCAGTAACAAAGCATAGGATTAGTCAATGTTCTTTATGCTTTGACCAAAGGGTAAAGAATATGCATGCTCCTATTTGGCACAACACCATTTTAAACTAATCCTAATTATCTATTCACTTAAATATCTTAACAAAGGAGAAAGATTCTTGCTTATATATTTGAACATTACTTTAGTAGACTTAGTTAATTGTTAGTAGAACTAGTTTAATTTAAACTTCTTATTATTGTCGATTTCGTATTAGTGACAGATAGGCAATTTCAATTTAGTTTCGATTCTGAATTGATTTCTATAATCCTAGTCTGTAGCCTCTAAAATATTCCTTGTGGGATCAATATCCAGAACTCTACTAGAGCCCTGTATTACTTGAACGATACGTATACTTGTGTTTAAAGGTAACTCTACGATAAAATATTATAATATATATTTGTTACAAGAATTAAAATTATGCTCCAAGTCAATTTGGCACTATTGCTGAGGATTTAGATCTTCTAGTAGTGGTGTCAAATTCTTATATTCTTAAGTATATAAAAAATTTGCGGTCAACCCCCCACCCCTTGATTGAACTGGAAACTAATATCTAGTGGACCAAGGAAACCTATGCTGGGGTTGTTGGTAAAGGCTTTAAAACACCCACCTCTCTAGAATAATTAGTTTTCCCACTACTTTTCATGACACTTGGGAGGGAAAAGGGAATTGCCCTTTTGTTGAACAACTTAGCCGCAAAGGAGGCAAGCCAACCATTATATTCACTGATCATGAAATTTCTTGTCTTGCTAGAATTCATCTCTGTTTCAGCTTGGTCATTTTAAAATGGAGCTAATCATATGGTTTTTGAGGACTTTAAGCTCACAGGAGCTTGGAATGTGGGCTTATTTGATGGGAGGCATGTTTTGATCCAATTGGTCGAGGAAGAAGATTATGCTAGATTATATTCAAAAAATTAGCTCACTATTAATGGGAACACCATGAAACTTCTAAAGTGGTCTCATGAATTTGATTCAAGTCAGAAACCTCCAAATTTGCCTATTTGGTTCAAACTTCTTGAGCTTAAGTTGCATTATTACAATCACAAAGTTCTGTAAACCATTGGAAATGCTCCGGGTAAGCCAATGAAGTTGGACATCTCTACCTATAACTGACAAGATACTGTGCTGCCAGGATATTAGTGTAGAGGATATTAGACTCCCTGATGTTCAGAAAATTTAGCTTGGCACAGCTCATAATTGCTATTGGTAAAAAATTGTGGTGGAACAAAAGCCTTACTATTGCAACCATTACAAAATGTTTGGGCACACTAATGATTGGTATTACAAATTGCATCCCAATATGAAACCCACCCCTTCAGTCACTAGTCATGCCGAACCCTAGGGTTAACAAACTACAAGTGACAAGATTGTTCCTTGACAAGTTGAAATGTCTAATGCTCCCACTCAGAACCATCAGCTTACTCTGAAGTTACCCTCAGTTGTAGATTGGGCCCAAAAATAAGAGGATGATCCCTTGGTAAAACAACTTATTTATCTAGAGCCCACACCCAGGGTGTTTGAACCTGATCTAAACTCAAAAGAGCTTGTACCCACTGAGTAGTGTGAGCAGAGGTTAATGTTGATAAGCTATAGTATCCCCAGTCCTCATTCACTAATTCCCAAAGAGAAGCTGTGGAAGATGCTAGTTTGCAGCAGGTGCTAGAGGTTGAATGGAAAATTCAGAAAGCAAGGAAGAAGAAAAAAGTCTACTTGAGTTGAGAAATTTACAAGATTGTATCATTACAGGTGATAGTCATACAGCTATTAAGACTTCCCTTACTAAGTTGACCAAGGGAAGATCCAAGTGCTCACATTATGATTAACATCCTATGCCAGAACATTAGAGGTATAGCTCACCCGAATTCCCTAAAGCAACATTAAATTCACGGTAAATAAGCTATGGTGCATAGCTGTTTTGGAACCTATGATTATAAACTCTCACAAATAATTCTCAAAAAAATTTAATGGTTTTACTTATTTTACCAATTCAAATAACAAAATCTAGGTATTGTGCGGCAAGGAGGTTTCCTTGAACATTTTTATTGATAATCAACTGTTTATCCATTTTCCTTTAGTGTGGAGGGAAATAATGGGTTTGATACTTTTGTTTATGATGGACATTCTAAACTTGCCAGGATGGAACTTTGGGAGGAGCTTCTACTTATTAGTAGCAATATGAACTCAAGATGGGTTGGGGGGGCGGGGGCTTCAATTGCCTTTTTTCTCCATCCAAGAAGAAGGGGGATGCACTCTTAATTTAAATAAATTCACCCACTTTACTGACAACATCCAAAGAGCAAACTTGTTTGATCTGGGCTTCCAAGGACCACAATTCACTTGGAGAAGAGGAAGCATCTGGGAAAGGCAGGACAGAATCTTGGTAATAATAACTGGCTTCAAAATTTCCATCATTTAGTTGTTAGCCATTTAAGAATTGTTGGATCTTACCATAGGACTCTCCTACTTCCAGTAACTGGTTCCCTCCCTGGTGGTAAGAGCCATTTTAGATACCAGAATATGAGGTCTTCCCACCCAAAATTCATCAATATCATTCAACAACACTGGAGGGATGTCACCCACCAAAACCACTGGGTTAGATTATGGTTATTACATAAAAAGTTGGCAAAGCTCTTAGCAAGTGGAATTGGTCTTTCTTTGGGAACATTTACAACAAAGTTTAACAAGCAGAGAAGAATGTCGTACTGTTGGAGCAAGCTGTTACTAGGGGTCAATATTTTAAGGAGGCCCATTTTCAAGCTACTGATGAGTTACTTACTTTAACTTCCTAAAAAGAAAATTTATTGAAAGAGAAAGCTGCAGTATCCAGATTTGTTGATGAGGATTAAAACACCAGCAATTACCATGCCTACGTTAAATACAGGAGGAAATGCGATGAAATCCACAACATTTTAAATTCTCATGGGGACTGGTTAACTGATTCTAATGATATAGCTAATGATGCTTTGGACTACTTCCAAGCACTTTTTTCACTACATGATCAGGACATAACTCGTATTAACTATTGGCAATTTATGAAGGATAAGGAATACAAAAGAAATATTGACCTCACTGGCATACTGATAAACCTAAAATATGTAGTATTTTTATACACATTTTTTTACCTATTTTTGATAATATTGCATTTTAATGGAAGGTACTTTGTGTATTTTTCTTGCAGGTATGATTAAATAGATGAATCTGATGAAAAGATTGACAAAGGATCAAATTTGGAGAAAAAATGAAGAAATTTGAAAAAGTGATATGTGGCGTCTAAGCGCTAGAACCCGCGCTTATACACTAAGGTCCCGCGGTTATGTGCCTAGATCTGGATCTTACGCGCCAGAAGGCTCGCGAGTAAGCGTCGGAACCTCACGCTTACGCATAGGCAGTTAATAAAGAGGAGTTATTTAAATTTTGGCTCCATTTTGAAGAGGTATTTGAGGAATCTCTTGGTAAGAACGTGGGTAACTTCTTATTGGCGCCAAATTCAATTCAAAATAATCTTGAATGGATCCATTTCTTGGAAGATACGTTGAATCTGGACACAATTTTAAGAGATATTGGAAAATTATAAAAAGAGGACTTGAAGATCAGAAAAATGGTTGTTGTTGGAGGGTGTGGTTTATGTTTAAGAGTGTGGTTTATGTTAGAGAGTTATTTTAGAAACACACCACTCCACTTCACCATTTTTACTTTACTTTATTACAGTGTGTATTAGGATTAGAAGTGAGAATTAGAATCCTTAGAGTTGGGCACCAATCTCTAAGGGATATTGTATGGGAAAGCAAAGTTTTCAGAGGAACTTCAAGAGTTTGGTGGAGAGGATTTTCAAAAAAGTCTTTATCTTTGTTATTACATTTAGTTTTTAATTAAGATTTCTTGTGTTTTCACTATGATTTCTACTTTTAAACCAAGTTGTGATTGTATTTTCTTCATGAATTTTGAGTAGTTTTCTTTATCTTTTTCCTTAAAATGATGAATTAATAAAATTATGGAAGTATGTTGTGTGAAGTATAAGACTTCAATATTGGAAGAAGTTGTGATGCTTTAAAACCTTGCACTTCATTTACTTCTTGATTTGGCCAATTAAGATGTAAAAATTTATTGTGAGAACATGTAAAAGTCGATATGGTATTGTCTCTGTCAACAATTGGAAAGAATCACATGAGATTATATAGGTGAGAATGTAATACATATGGTTGAGTGCAAATAAATAGGGAGATATACTTTGATGGGTGTAGAATTGTAGAACTTTAGAGTGACAGGCTAAAGCCCTCAATTTAATTTATTGTTTTATGTTTTGATTCAAGATGCTAGCCCCTAGGTGAAGGGAATAGAGGAAAATCTAGAGTGAGAGCTAGTATCTTTCCTGTCTAACCCGTCTTCAAGATTTTTAAAATAGTAGATTAACTTATTTTCTTTATAGCATCTCTAATAAGGGTAAAGAATATATTTGCTCCAAGTTGGCACAACACATTTTAGATACTTCAACAACAATATTTTTCATGACTTGTTATTGATTCATAATAAGGAAAAAGATATTTCATTTGCATTAGTTTTCATCTTACAAAACATTAGTAAAAGTAGTTGCTTACTTTCATTTCAAATTATAAAAATTAACAAAAAGAATCAAATTTTATTTCCTAAAATATTATCTTTAATTTAAGTAAGATCTTTTCTAAAAAGTAAAAAGTTGTTTTTCTATTTTCTGTGCTAAAAAAAATATTTTCTTTATTATTCATTATTCCTCTGGGTTCGATATCTCGGGGCTTAATCAGAAAGTCTTATATTACCTGATAACGATACATATACTTGTGTAGTATCCACATTATAATATAATTAAAAAAAGTATCAATTCAAATATATATCGTAAGCATAAATATCGATGGATCACATACCCAATGAATAGAAGATATAAGAAGTCTTAACATCTATTAATTCCAGCAAGGCATCTGGGCTTGATGAGTACTAATCAGACTTCTACAAGAAAGCTTAAATGATTGTTAAGGATGACGTTATACAGGAAATCTAGAGCTTTTTCCAAGGGTTTGAACTTCCCAATTACTTTAGACATTCTAGTATTTTCCTCATTTCCAAGGATAACAAAAGGAGCAAATGGTCTCATTTCAGACCAATTAGTCTTACTAGTGTCCTCAACAACATCATTAGTAAAATCATAGTGAGAAGACTCTAACCACGTTTACCGAAGCTCATTAGTCTTAATCAAACTGCATTTGTAAAGGGAAGTTCAATTGCTGATAATTTCTTACTGGCTCTGGAAATGCTCATGGATTTCGATAAACAATGCAGGGGTGGTTATTTGATCTATAAGTTGGACCTGAGAAAGGCCTATAATACTATTTCATGGGAATTTATCTTAGACTCTCTTTTAGCAAGGTATTTTTATAGGGAGTTTTGTATTATGATCTATAGATGGTTGGGGAATAACTCACACTCCCTCATCATTAATGATTCCTCCCATGGTTTCTTTCATGCCACCAAAGGGCTTAAATAAGGGGACCCCCTCTCCCCAACTATTTTTATTCTGGCTCTGGACTACCTCTCAAGCCTCCTTAACACTGATCTCAATGCCTCACACATTCAGTACAAGCACAGGTCCAACCTTGTGGTCTCCGTTATAGCCTATGTTAATGGTATCATTTTGTTTTCTAATGCTACAAGGGTGGCTGTCAAGAAGGTGTAGAAGTGTTTGGAACATTTTCAAAAATGTTCAAAGATGGAATTCAACAAGCATAAATGCATTCTTCTCTTCAGTAAAATAACAGTTGGCCCCATCAAGATGTGAATTTAGGACTGTACTAGTTACAATATTTCCAACTGTCCTCTTAAATATCTTAGAGTCACGTTAATCAAAGGAAGATCTAAACAAATTCAATTTAATGAAATTTTTGGGAAGATTGATGCTCAGTTGAACTATTGGACCAATTCATTTTTGTCCAATGGGGGCAGAATAACATTACTCAAGAGTATTTTAACTATTTTACTGTCATATATCATGAAGGTGTTTAGTATGAAGAAGAGTGCCCAGCTTCACTTTGAGAGATGCTTCAATATGTTCCTTTAGGCAGGTTGATCCACTGAAAAATTGATTGCTTTTTATTATTCATTTCATACCTGTTTTTGATGATATTATACTTTAAAGAAAGGTATTTTTCATGATTTCATGCAGGTACAATGATTTTAGGCCTTTGGAGCAAAAGGAAGAAAAAAGGAGCAAATTTGGAGCGAAAAAGGACAAATGTGCATTTTACTAAATTAGCATCCAACGGCGCTGTCACCAGTGTCGGACAATGCTAGTTTCTAGAGAATTACGACGATTTAGCGGAATACTGCGTACGAACGACACTCCTACTAGCGCCAGACAGCACCCTATCTCGATTTTGAACTAAATTCAATGTATGTGGCTGGATTTTGAAGGTTGCTTGAGGAAACTCTTAGGAATTCAGTTTTGGCTGAATTTAAACACTTTTGGAGCCAAATTTCAAAATGGGGAAGGAGAGGAAAGAAAAGAAGAGAAGAGTTTAGATTTTAGAGAGTTTCTTTCAATTTTGTGTAGGAAGTTAGGGTTTGTGTTTTCTCTTCTAAGGAGTGTGAGAAGAGAGGGAAAGTGAGAGATTTCTTCTTCCTTACTAATCTAAAGAGAAAATTGTGTGTTGTTCTGAAGAAAGAAGAGGAGTCGTAGGAATTCCTTGAGATTCACTTGGGGAAGAGTTTGAGATAAGTTGTCTTTACTTTACTCTATTTGTATGACATTATTTTTATATATGAAATCCATGTTTTATCATCTTTTCCTCATGATTCTTGAGTAGATTTCTTTGTATTTCTCCTTTTCATGTGATGTGTTCATGTTGTGAAATGAAAATGATGTGTCGATTTATTATGGAAAATTTGTGATGACCTTTTCACTTAGAACTTCATTTAATTTTTGATTTGGCCAATTGAGTTGTTAAAATTTGTTGGGAAATATATGCTCCAAAAAGATTATAAGTTCCACAACAAAATGAAGGTCACATTCAATGTTCATGAATGAGAGATGCAATTCATGGGGATTGAGTGTAAATAAATAGGGAAATATACTTTGATGGGCATAGAATTGGAGATTTCAGAGTGACAGGCTGAAACCTCAAGTTGGTCCTAATGTTTAGAAACTGAAGCGAGAGTTAGTCTTCAAGTGCAAGGGAGTGGGAGCTTTGGAGTGAGGGTCAGTATCCTCCCAGCCTAACCATGGATTTAGGGACTAAAATTAGGATTAGCTAATGTTCTTTATACGCTAAAATATGGGTAAAGAATAAGAATTCTCCTATTTGGCACAATACACTTGCATCACTGATCCATGTCACAATAATCATCACATTATGATTGAAAAGGAGGAAGAATCTTTCTTGCAACTGAGCTTTGTTATAAATTTAGTCTTGGGTTAGTTTAACTTGCTAAAGTTTAGAATGTGCTTAGTTGAAATAACAACTGAATCTATTTGTCTTTACTTTAAGAATTAAACAACCTGCAATTGTGTTGTGATTTGATAAGTGATTTCTGTGCTACGCCATAAAATTAAAGCCTCCATGCGGGATCGATAACCTGGACTTCACTAGAGCCCTGTATTGCTTGAGCAATACTTATACTTGTGTTAATTATGTGACTCGTTATTATCTAAATCAATATATATATCTAATTCTGAGTTCATTAATTTTTGCAAATTAAAAAGGTCACACCAAGTTTTTGGCACCGTTCTCGGGAAGGTAAGGTAAAAAAAAAAGAGTAACTGTTAAAATCTAATGTTTGTAGTATTAGAAATCTTATATTTGAATTGCAAGTCATAGTTGTGTGTGTCTATTTATTTTTAGTGTATTTATTGTGTTTGCATGTGTAGTATTGGATCTATAGGTTTTAGTGCCTTACGATTCTGAATTAAAGTATACCATTAGAAAAATTCAAAAATAAAAAAACAATTCGCAAATCCTCAAAAAATGGCGAACAATTTAAACAATCAAAATGAAAATATACCAAGACCTTTAAGAGATTATGTTAATCCAATAGTAAATGAAATTCACTTAATTATTAAAAATCCCGATGTTGTTGTTAATTCATTCAAGCCTAAACCTACTATTATCCAAATAATACAAAATAATCAATTTGGAGGAACACCTAATGAAGATCCTAACTTACATCTCGCTAGTTTTCTAGAACTATGTGTTACTTTTAAGTATGATGGAGTGTCGAACGATGCTGTTAGACTTAAACTTTTTCCTTTTTCACTAAGGGATAAGGCTAAGGCATGGTTAAATTTGTTAGCACTTGGATCTATTAGAACTTGGGAAGAGCTTTCACAAAAGTTTCGGTCAAAATATTTTTCTCCTTCTAAAACTGCTAAGTTGAGGAATGATATCACATCTTTTAGTCAGTTTGATGGAGAATCCATATATGAAGCTTAGGAAAGATTTAAAGATCTTATGAGGAAATGTCCACACCATGTTTTACCAAACTAGTTAATAATTCAAACCTTTTATAATGGATTAGTAGGATATTTGAAATCGATTATCGATGCTTTTGCTAGTGGATCATTAATGTCAAAACCTTTTGATGAAGAATACTCGTTAATTAAAGAATGGCTACTAATAATTTTTAATGGCCCTCTGAGCAGGTAAATCCTAAGAGAGTAGCCATTATTCATGATTTTGATGCGATAACTATGATAATCTCTCAAATTGCTGCACTTTCTAAGACAATAGATCAATATGGAATGAATTATTCTTCAACACCCCCAGTGTTAGAAGAAAGTTTATCGGAACAGATGATAGACTCTCAAATGTCTTAAAAAACCTTATATGTTATTCATAATAAAGCCAATGATCCTTATTCGAAGAATCACTCAAATTTTAACTGGAATAACACCAATGTTGTTGCTAATCCGCAATGGGGAAACTATCCTATGAATCCAGTTGGAAATTTGAATAACCAAGGAAATACCAATTTTAGGCCTTCTTATCCTTCTAGTTTTAATAGTAATCAATAATTTAAGAAAAATAAGTTGTCTACCGAAGAACTAATTCTGAATATGGGTAATCAAATTCAAGCTTAAAACGTCACAATGAAGAACATTGAAAATTAAATGGGACATATCTTTATTGCGCTTGATAATAGACCTTCTGGGAACTTCCTAGCAATGTTGAAATCAAAGATCAAAACAAAGAACAAATTAAGGCTATTCAATTAAGGAGTGGTAAAGAAGTGGAACCAAGAGTTCAAAAAGAAGTCGAAGTTAAAAGAGAGGAAGTGAACATTGAGAAAGGTTCTAATAAGATATATACAGATGAATATCCGCTATAACCAATGAAGGTAACTGTTGAAAAACTACCTCCTCCTTTTCCTCAAAGATTGAAGAAACCGAATAGGGATAAAAAATTTGCAAATTTTTTGGAAATTCTTAAGAAATTAACAATTAATATCCTTTTTGTTGAAGCATTAGAACAGACGCCTGATTATGCAAAGTTTATGAAGGATATACTTAAAAGGAAAAGAAAGTTTAAAGACCACGAGACTGTTGCACATAGCGGTGAGTGTAGTGCAAATATTCAGAAAAAGCTTCCTAAAAAACTTAAAGACCTAGGTAGTTTCACTATCCCGTATGCTATAGGTGAAAAATTTTTCGGAAGAGCTTTATGTGATCTTGGAGCTAGTATTAATCTTATGCCTTTATCATCTTTCAAAAGATTGGGAATAGGAGAAATTTCACCTACATCTGTGACTCTTAAACTGGCTGATCGTTCTATCACTTATCCTAAAGGAGTTGTGGAAGATGTATTAGTAAATGAGGATAAATTTATCTTTCCAGTGGACTTTATTGTATTAGATATGGAGGAAGATTAAAAATATCTAATTATTTTGGGAAGACCATTCCTTGCTACTGGGAGAGCTATGATCGATGTCCAAAAAGGAGAATTAACTATAAGAGTAAACGATCAAGAGGTAACTTTCAACATACTGAAATCAATGAAGTACCCTTCAACTGAAAAAGATGATGAGTGCTATTGAATGGAAGTCTGCGATTATTTGAGAGAAGATCATTTTAGACAAGCATTTGAAGAAAATTTGGAATGTGAGGATGAAAATGAAAGTGAAAATGAAGATGATTTGGATGATTTGAAGAATGAAAAGTTAGACTTTGTTCAAAAAAAATTTGAAGATACTATGGAAAATGGAGATAAAACTTTGATTCCATCTATCAATAAACCCCCTGAACTTGAGCTAAATATTCTTCCTAATCATTTAAAGTACATGTTTTTAGGAGAATCGTCTACTTTACCAGCCATTGTATCTTTGGATTTAAATGAATATCAAGAACAAAAATTATTAGAAACTTTAAAAAGATACAAACAGGTTTTTGGTTGGTTCATAGCTGATATTAAAGGAATCAGTCCTTCGATTTGTATGCATAGAATTTTGTTGGATGAACAACACAAACCAAGAGCAGATCCACAAAGGAGACTGAACCTAATAATGAAAGAAGTAGTTAAAAGAGAAATTTTAAAGTGGTTAGAAGCTGGAATTATACATCCTATTTCTGATAGTGTTTGGGTGAGCTCTGTCGGCATATTTTTAGGTCGTGTTTTTTTTTATTTTGAAAAGTGGTCGCCTAACAGAAGTTGTGCGGCGAATTTTTATTTTAAATTTAATTTAAATATATATAATTTTAGAAAGTAGTATTTGATTTTGAAAATAATTTTTAAATTTGAAAGTTTTAAGATATGAGATTAAACTGATCTCATATCCCAAATAGTTTATATAAACGAGCACCGCACCACAAACCGTGTATCTATCCCTAAGGATAGACACACTCGCTTGATGGTGGGGCTCGATCAAATAAACTAGAAGTTTTGTGACATCCGTTTGGTCCGCGAGCCAATTTTATAAGCCGACAAGTTTCCCTCGCTTAATATGAAAACATTAAACGGGGTTTATATTACTCGGGTTCTTTAAAATTCCCTATAAGGGCAAGCCCCTATAGTTAATTACATCTTAAGTGACGGGAATCACCTAAGAAAACTCTCGATAGTAATCAATGATTCACGCTCTCAAGAATTTCAAAGTTTAAGGTTTTCAAAGATTGAATTTTGAAGTTTCGATAGGGAATGGATCAAATTTTTGGAACATTTTGTTTTGTGAATCCAAAGGAAGAGAGGTAGGAGAAATCACCGATTCGAAGTGAACTTCGGTAATTTCCCGACTATCCTATTGTTTGGCTTGAATTTAGGAAAGTCCTAATGTTTCCATCCCGCCAATTTTAATTAATTAGGACTTATATTTGCATGATGAAATCAAACAAATAGCCTAGAAGATGTGAGGGTTTATTGTCGTATCGGACGACTACCTCGGAATCCTAAGACCGGTTAGGGCTTAATTTGCAATGCAAATGCCTAACGAAGAGTTGAGGATTTATGTTGCACTAGTGCAAGCTACCTCGAAGTCCTATGGCTTGGTTGTTTTAATTCTAGGAAAGTTTCGTTGAAGTAGACTCGAGTTTTGCTGATGACGATGATCGTGCTTGCCCACCATGCTCCGAGCTCCTTGTTGTTGCGAGAGGTTTAGTTTTAGAAATCATAAATCAGGAGTTGAGAAAAGTGTTTTGGTTTAGAGAAAATCTTAATTTCCAGGTGTTTTTTATGTTTTATTTAAAACAAATCTTAAAGTTGATTATAACGACACCGGTTAAGATCCCACGGTTCCATCCTTCCGGCATCATTATTTTTATCGGATTCACTTAGTCCGGATGAATTTGCTAAACTCAATCGAATGAGTTCCACACTTTCATTTAGGCACGTGGGAAATCCCGTTAGCAACACGTAGGTTACATCATCCGAGGTATTCCCGATCATCCAACGGGACGTTTTAATTTAGTTGTAATTGTAGTTTTGTGTTACGTTTGTGATTAAATTTTGAGTTGTTTTATATTTTGAAATGTTGTGGCGGTGAATTTTATCTTGCAATGACTTTTAATTTAATTTTGGTTTCAGTTTTAGGGGCTATCCTAAAGGTGTGGGTTTTCATGCAACGATTGTTTTATCATGCAAGAAAAATAAACGCAGATTGCAATAAAGTAAATTGCAAGAAAGTAAATTGCAAGAAAGTAAATTGCAATAAAATAAAAGCGTACCTGGAGGGTCTTCCCGTCATCCTAAGCTTGCACTTAAAACACAATTAGCATATTTAAGCAAGTTCCTAGGTAAAGCTAAGGGAAAGGTTATGGTTTTCTACCAAATTCCTAATCCTATAGCTAGTCATTTCCTATGACATCTAGGTTCTTTGTGTTTTGGTTTAAGGACGATTTTTTTCATCGAAGAATAATCAAATTCAATTGTTCTTATAAATATCCTATCATATTGAGGAAGTGCTTAAGAAGGATCTTAAACATCTTTTCAATATTTCTAGGATTGTTTTAAGTCCAAATGAATTTAATTATACAAATGAATTAATCGTCCAAGAATTTCAAGTTACGTTAACTTGCTCGATGAACTAGGACATTTGAATATCCTATGAGTGAAATGACACTTCATTTAATGTTTTACTTAGGAGCTATAATAACTAAAGCTTTCGAGGGTAAGTTAGTATTCAAATGATTTGGTTTAAGTTAAAGAGTTTAAATTTGGAATAGTGTTCAAGTTGCTTTATATTTAGTTTAATTTAATTTAATTTGATTTGATGTTTAATTTGATTTGATTTAATTTAATTTAATTATTTAATTTAATTTAATTTAATTTAATTTAATTTAATTATTTAATTTAATTTAATTTTTTAATTTAATTTAATTTAATTATTTAATTTAATTTAATTTAATTATTAAATTTAATTTAATCTTAATTTAATTTATCTTTAATTTACTTTATTTTTAATTTTAATTGAAATTTCAAAAGAGTTTAATAATTTAATTAAGTCTTTTAATATTTTAAATTTGAGTTATCATTTTAATTAAAAATTGAGTATTAGTTGATACAATTAATTTAGGGATTTTTAAATTAAAGAATAAATCTCTTCCTAATAAAGATCCCTTATTTTAATAATTCCAATTTTATTATTCTTCCAAATTTAATCTATTATTTAATTAAAGTTTAATCATTTTAAAATTATTTAATGGGTTTCTACCCTTTAATTATTTAAATTTCAATCATCCAAATCAGATTAAGATCAAATATTTTACTTGTTGATTTTTTATTAAACCTAAAGTTTTAATTAAGGGTTAAAAGTTTAATTACCGTTTTACCCCTTAAGCTTAATAATTTCATAACTCACTAAATTGAACTCAAATGAACTTGAAATTTTTATGTGACTTCACTCATATGTCAATAAAGACATGAGAGGAGAAAATGTGATTTTTCTGTATTTAATTTATTTATATAATTATTTTTGGTGGAAAATAGAGATTTTCAAGGAAAATTTGATAACATGACCAAGGGAAAGTTTCTGTCCTTAAGAAAATTAGGGGACATTCCTAATGACCAGAGAAGCACTTGGACCAATTTTGGTGATTTTTTGAATTATATTATTTTTATTATAATTATTTTGAGTTTTGGAGTGTTAATTAATTTTAAAATAAAATAAATGTTGAAAAATGAATTTTATATTTTTCAAAAATCTCTCTGATATCAAGGAAACCAGAGAAACAAATTTTGCAATTTTCTGATTTTTATATGATTTATTATAATTATTTTAGTGAAAATGCTAGAAAATACATTTTTTTAATTTTAAAATTACCCTAGGGCTTTAAAATTCAATATCTCACTAAATAGACCTAGAAAAAATGTGGGATTTGTTCCTAAGTGATTAAAATTCAAAATGTGACATTTTGGTGAATTTTATTATTTTTGTGATTTTTATTATTTTTTAATTATTAAAAATATTAAAATATTATTAAAAATCAACTTTTTTAGAAAATTGAAATTTTAATTTTCTTAGGTTCCCCTGATATCAGAGAGGCTCCAAAACCAATTTGGTGAATTTTTGAAAAGTATTTTAAAAGTTATGAATTTTTAAAGTTTAAAATGGCTAAGTGACTTAATCAACCCAATTAGTGGGGCTAACCAAGTCCAATTGACTTCAAATTTTTATGGTGGATTCCTCTGATCCTAAAGGTCAGTGGAGAATTGATTTCAAGTCAATTTGATACCTGGTTAACTCTAATTAATTAAAGACCTATTTTGGGTGTTTAAGCCAATTAGGGTTAATGCGAGTGAATTAACTCAAGTCCTATTTTTCCTAGAGTTCTCTGGTCATAAGGAACATCACCAAATATTTCTAGAATTTATTTCACAACATGCTAATTTTTGGAATTAAAATACTCAAAACAACAACATGCATTTGAAAAATAAATAACTTTTCACAGAGATGGCCTCCGACCTTGGAAAATTCAGGGAATGTTCCCAAGTTCAGAGGCTTCAAAGCCCTATGGTCTCATGCCATGGTGAATTGTATACATGCATGGAGAATTAAATGTATGCAGAGAGTAAATAAATCACAAAAAATAAAATACTTAATGAAATTAAATGATTTCTTTTCCACATTATTCTCCTCTGTTCACTGAGCAAGAGGGTATTTTTATTTTATTTTTGTGATTTTTCTACACAAAGATATGGATTTTTGAAGTTTAGGAATTAAATAAATAAGAAAAAAACCCTAATTTTCTATTTATCCACGCGGCGCCAGCGAAACCTCGGCAGCTCCGAACGCACACGCGTCGCGCTCCCATTCGACGCCGCCACCTGAGTCAGCAGCCCGGGCCCCGCGGTTCTCGTACCGTCTCCTGGTCCGACGCAATCCTGGCCGTCCGTGCGCGCGTGTATCGAATGGACGAGCATCCGTTCATCGTCCCCAAGTGTTCTCACCCGAGAGCCGTCCACACTAAATCCACTAAGATCTCACTCGATTCTCAATGGATTTTCATGTTCTTATGCTCTATGGATTCGTCTTGAAGAGACGAACACATCTATATGGCTAACATGCATTGAAACTAAGGCATTCGAAATGAAGAATCTCCAGAAGCTCGGGATGGAGAGTTAGCTCATACCTTGGCTCAGAGAAGTGTGGCTTCAATCTGAGAGTTGTTGCACCTTCGATTGGGTCCCAGCAAGCTCCAGATGAAGTCTCCCGGTCCGGTGAATTGTCCGGATATGATTTCGACCAAGCCCGATCACAAAGCTTGGAGGCTGGAGCAACCTGGGTGGCCCGGAGATGGGGCTTTTGGTGGTGGACACCTTCCCTTGTCCGGTGAAGGTGTAGAGCCAATCAATTTGGGAATTGGCTCGCTGTGGAGAAGTGTCCTGGTTTTTGGGCTAAAGTTTGAGCTCGAAATCGGGCTCGACTAGAAGGAATTGGGCTGGAATTCGGTGGGGATCGGGTGCTCTATGTGTAGAGAGTGATGCGGAGTGATTTTGGCGGAGTTTCCTTAAGGTTTTGTTTCAGCTCCTCTCATGGCCGAGAGGGGTGGAGTTTAAATAGGAGAGGGTGGAAGGCCTCTCGGAGGGAGTTAGGGCTTGGGATCGAGCTTGCTCCGGTGAGGAGAAGATCGGCCATGGTGACCACTAGGCATGGGGCAGCTCGGCAAGTGAGAATTTCAATGTTGGCTCACATGTGAGCTCTCGGCCATGGTGTTTTCCGGCGGCTCGGTGGCCGGCCGGCCGAGCAATGGTCACCATCTTGGTCGGGTGGGTCGGGCTGGGGTTTAGTGTAGGCGATCGAGGTTTGACATGTGTAAAGGAGTTTGATTTAAATGGAATGGGAGAAGGCTCACTTTGGCTTGGTTTGGGTCAACCCACCATTTTGGGCTTGGTGCACCCTTCCAAGCTCCGATTTTGAGCTGAGGGAATCATTTAGGTCGGCTTAGAAGGAATGGTGAAGTCTCCATCCATGATGAGGTGGCTAAACATGGTTTAGTGTGTGACATGATTAAGGTAAAAAAAGGTTAAAGGAGGTTTAAGAAAGAACCCCCTCTTCTTGCCATAAATGGACTAATGACAAGTCAAAGCCCTCATGGCTTCATGTGGCTTCGAGAATGGCTTGTTCATGGCTTCATTTGGCTTGGGAAAAGGTTGATTTGTTTCATGAAAAGGGTTTTAAGAATTTTGGATGTTTTGATGGAAATTTGTATGAAACTTGATTTGGAATAATTTGATGGTGACTTTAGGACTTAGGTAATGGATTTAATTAAATGGATGACAAATGGAGATGTCATGTGGGCTTTAGGGTAGATTTGGGCTTTTGAATTTTGAAGGAAATGGGCTTTTAAGAAGGTTTAAGGGAAGTGGGCTTTTAAGTTAGGGGTGTGTTCATGGATGGGAATTTTTGTAGAAGTTTGGGCCAAATAGTTGTTGGTTTTGGTTTAGGGATGTTTCATGAATAATTTGAAATAGATTTAAGGTGGTTTGGGTTTGAATTGGGTTGAATTTGGGTTTATTTGGTAAATGGGCCAATGTAGGTCAAATTGGGCTAACTTGGGCCAATGTTGGGCTAGGGTTGAAATTGATGTAAAATAAATATTAAGAAATGTTTATGGGAGTGTTTCAAAGAGGTTTTGGCTTTGGTTGGGTTTTAATTTTGAGGTTTGGGCCTATTTGGGTTAGATTTGGGTTTAGGTCAAAATTGGGCTTTTTGATTTTGGGTTGAATTTGAGTGGGGTTTGGGTCAAAATCTTGGGCAAATCATGTTAGTGTTTTGTTTATGAGGATGTTAAGGAAGGTTTAGAAAAGATTTGGGGTTAATTGGAGTTGAATTGGGTTAGTTTGGGCTAAGTTTGGGTCATGGGTCCAAATTTGGGCTTTAAGGCCCAAAGTGAAATTGGATCCAAATGTCAATCAAATTGGACTTGGATTTGGTCTAAATTGGTATTAGGAATGTTGAATTGAAGTTTAGAATTGAATTGGACCAAAATTGGGGTCAATTGGGTAGGTTTGGTTTGACATTGGGTCCACTTTGGGTTAAAATGGGTCAATTTGGGGGTTTTGACAAAAGTAGGGTAAATTGACAAAATTGGCCCATGGTGTAGTTGGACAAAATGAAATTGGGAATATTTGGGATTTTCTGGAATTTTCTGGGAATTTTCTGAATTTTTGGATTTTTAGGCCAAGAAGGGTATTTTGGGTATTTGGAGGGTATTGGGAGGTTTTCTTGGAATTTTTGGTATTTTTGGGTATGGATGATCAATTTGAGTGATGTGGAGATGTTTGAGATTGTTCTTGGAAAATTTTGGGTAATTTTGGAAATTTTGCAAAAATTTGGGTAATTTCAAGGGTTTTGGGTAGGTTTAGTAGGTGTAGGGTCTCGGGGTCAAAAATTGAAAATTTGGGAAATTGAAGATTGGGTGAATTTGAGTGGGGTGAAATCATTTTGGTTGAGCCATGAAGCCATTTCGAGCCCATATGAGCCATGAAAGGACTCATTTGAGGCATTCACTATGTTGTTCTAACCCTCTTAGCCGAGGGCTTAGGGGTTAAGGACCATCCATGTGAATCACCTACATGAGTCGGGAGGTTAAGTTGGGTATAGGTGTGGTTTTAGGAAGTGTGTGGAAATGTAGTGTGTAAGTGTAGTGTAAGTCGGCCCCTTCACCAAACCAGGGCCACCTGAGGCGGTCCTAAGGCCAAAGAGTCCTATAGGAACTCATCCTTTAAACTTCCACATTTGATTTCAACCCTCTAGGTGATTAGGGGTCTATAGTCAAGTTTGTGGAGTTTGCGGGGAGTTTAGAAGTGGTTTGAATTTCTAAAAGGCGGGTCCCAATTCTAGTCCTCTAAGATAGTCAAAGGAAAAGCCTAAGGCTAGATCCTAAGCACTAAAAAGAAGAAAAGGAAGACCTCATCAAAAATGAGGTCAACAAATGGACCCCAATAGGTGTGGTGAGTCGACGGAGCACACCGCGCGTATTGGTGTTGACCGAAGCGATCAACAAAACCAACACGGATGTCCAAGTGACGAACTTAGGACGAAGTAGAAGAGTTTCTGCTGGGGAGTGTCAAGTATATCTCTGGAACCGGAGATTCTTGAACTCTCGCTGGGGAAAGGAAAAAGGAGGTAAATCCCAAATCACATGATCTGGGGGAATTTCGACTTAGATTTTATTTTGTTTCAATTTATGTTTTGATGTGTGAGTTTAAATTTTAGTTTGGAGTTTCAATTTAGATTGAAGTTTTGTCAAAATTAATTTGAAGGATTTGATTTGAAATGAAAATTGGAATTCGAGGTTTTAGATGTAACATCTCCAACCTCGAAAGAAAATTGAATTGATTAGATTGAATCGTTGCAATGAGAAGATATCTCGCAGCAAAGTGGTGTTGGATGTAAAATCCTTAACCTCAAGAGTTTGATTTTGATGTGATGTATTTCATTGCGATAGGGAAAAGATCCTAAAGCAATGCGATCTCGGATGTAAAATCCTCGACCCAAAGGTTGAATTTTGATTTGATGTATTTCGAGTGCAATAGGGAAAGAATCCTAAAGCGATGCGATCTTGGATGTAAAATCCTCGACCCAAAAGTCTGAATTTTGATGTATTTCAGTGCGATAGGAAGAGAATCCTAAAGCAAGTGCAGTCTTGGATGTAAAATCCTCGACCCAAAAGTTTTGAATTTTGATGTATTTCAGGTGCAATAGGAAGAGAATCCTAAAGCGGTGCAGGTCTTGGATGTAAAATCCTTGACCCAAAAATTTGAATTTTGATGTATTTCGGTGCAATAGGAAGAAAATCCTAAAGCGATGCGAGTCTTGGATGTAAAATCCTCGACCCAAAAGTTTGAATTTTGATGTATTTCAGTGCAATAGGAAGAGAATCCTAAAGCGAGTGCGATCTTGGATGTAAAATCCTCGACCCAAAAGTTTTGAATTTTGATGTATTTCAGTGCAATAGGGAAAGAATCCTAAAGCAGTGCAGTCTTGGATGTAAAATCCTCGACCCAAAAGTTTTGAATTTTGATGTATTTCAGTGCAATAGGAAGAAAATCCTAAAGCAGTGCAGTCTTGGATGTAAAATCCTCGACCCAAAAGTTTGAATTTGATGTATTTCAGTGCAATAGGGAAAGAATCCTAAAGCGATGCGGTCTTGGATGTAAAATCCTCGACCCAAAAGTTTTGAATTTTGATGTATTTCGAAGTGCAACAGGAAGAGAATCCTAAAGCGATGTAGTCTTGGATGTAAAATCCTCGACCCAAAAGTTTGAATTTTGATGTATTTCAGTGCAATAGGAAGAGAATCCTAAAGCAGTGCAGTCTTGGATGTAAAATCCTCGACCCAAAAGTTTTGAATTTTGATGTATTTCAGTGCAATAGGAAGAGAATCCTAAAGCAATGCAGTCTCGGATGTAAAATCCTCGACCCAAAGGTTGAATTTTGATGTATTTCAGTGCAATAGGAAGAGAATCCTAAAGCGATGCAGGTCTTGGATACTCGACCCAAAAGTTTTGAATTTTGATGTATTTCAAAGTGCAATAGAAGAGAATCCTAAAGCGATGCGGTCTTGGATGTAAAATCCTCGACCCAAAAGTTTTGAATTTTGATGTATTTCAGAGGCAATAGGAAGAGAATCCTAAAGCAGTGCAGTCTTGGATGTAAAATCCTCGACCCAAAAGTTTTGAATTTTGATGTGAGATCTAGAAGATCGGATTTGAGATTTGATAGAGATTGAATTTGAATTTGGAATTTGGAAAGTTTGAATTTGGAAATTTGGAAATTTGGGAGGATGAGTTTGAACTCGATTGAAACTTGATTTAAGATTTGACTTGAAATTTGAAAGATCAAGTTTGAAACTTGATCGAGATTGGATTTGGATTTTGATTGAGAATTTGATTTGAGATTTGGGAAGATCAAATTTGAAATTTGATCGAGAGTGGGTTTGGAATTTGATTGAGAATTTGATTTGAGATTTGAAAAGATTGAAATTTGATTCAGAATTTGGAAGGATGGAATTTGATTTTGAAGTTTGGAAGGATGGAATTTGATTTTGAAGTTTGGAAGGATGGAATTTGATTTTGAAGTTGATTCCGTTTATCTTTTAATGGTTCAAATTTTATTTTATTGTTTATTTAATGTTCATGTGAACTTGGTGTTTGTCATTTTTCAGATTTTTTTTTTTAGAGAGTTTTCTTTTATTCTCTTTTTTTTTCTTTTTCGTTCTTTGTTCGAAGTTCATTTAACTTTAATGGCGTTTCACAATCAATTTGCACAAAAGAGGTGAAGGCCAAAAACGTGACATGGTCACTTTCATTCCAATCATGTTGAAAATACGTCGTACAACTCGATCCGGAATATATTTCATACAATCCATGTAGACTCAAAACGGATCGTGTATGATCTTTGTTGATCCATCAAAAGAATCATCTCGTCAAAAATCCATGTCCGAATAGTGAGGTACATGGTCAATAACATCACCTTCCAAGCCATCCTTGGCAAGGATGCCGGCTGGATGTACATCGGAGGTGTGATATTTTCTATGTAACTCACGTACTCGTAAGGCCGGAGGTTCTCTAGCTCTGGATCCGGTTGGAAATGGTAAGGTATTTTCGTCGTCGTCCATCCTCCCGAAAGTAACCGAGATTCGCTCTACCGGCACTCCCGGTATGCAATGCTTTGCGATATCCGCTCCGTTACCTTGCGAGTATCATGACGGAACCCACCGGTAAAGGTATCTTTACCGGCCCTCGGAACTCACCCGGGCCTCGCTATCCGGAGGTCGGATCCGAACATGATGTTGCACTCATTCAAGAAAGAGACCGTGCGTAAAGGTCCGACGAAGTCGTGGTGATCAATATGTGGGGGTATGCGATCACCCTGTTTGTAGATGTTGATAATGCAGCTATTGGGTATGCAATCTGCTGGCAGTACCCTCCATGTTATCAATCTTTTTACCATTCTCTTGATAACTAATGGCATCGGATCTACTTGCCCATGACGGAGTATTCCCGGTGGGTTTCCCTTTCTGTCTTCAGCAAAGTTGTAGCAGCATCCACATTGTATTGTGATTCTTCCTTTCCTCGGCATCCATCTCCGGGTTCCGAGTATGTGTTTTCCCTCGGGCGGCCTCGCTCGGCCCATTCTTTTCGGAGTCCCGGATACAATCCACGATTTGCCGTTGTTCATACTCCGAGAATACGTCGGTGTGTAGCTCGAGGCCTTCTAGTATGTTGATTCTTCTTCCTTTAATTCTCTCGAAGTATTCGAAAGTTTTCTTTTCAACATTCCGCATCCTCTCCGGCCTCGTATTCCGGAATGATCCGTGCATGGCGAGGCCTTGTGACATATTGTGGGATATATGGTTCAATCCCTTCACGTTCCCCCGCATACCTCGGCTCCTCGGGGATGATGCCTGTCGGGACATCCCCGGGGTTGCTTCCGCAACAAGGTCATGCACTGCCTGGTGGTTCTATCCCGGTGGCGTGGTAGCCTTCTTCCTTCGATCTTCCGGAGATTTCCCCGGTTCTTTCGTTATTCTAGGAGCCGGCCTCCTTTCTTCGGGTTCCCGGTGAACCGGTGTCCTCGAAGTGTACGTACCGGCGTAGTAATCTGTCTCGTCGCGCCGGTCCGCGGCTAGTTTTGTTAACATTTTACGGATACGACGATTCTTATTTCTTCGTTGCGTGGTCGTGAGAGTAGCTCTCCGAACTTCTTGAATCTCTGCGGGCGCGGCGTCGACAAGCTCGCCCTCCGCCGTAGCGACTACGGACTTCATTTTCTTGTCTTCTTCGGTGTTTGCTTTTCTTTTCTTGTTGTTGGATTGGTGGCTTGGGCCACCCACTTTCATCACTCGTCTCGTCCGGGCAGTTCTTCTCGGTTAACCGGGACCCAGCCACTTTCCTCGTACTCGTAGGCCCGCTCGGTGCGAAATCCGAGTCAATCTCGATTATCGCTCCATCTTTCACCCTCTTTTCATCGAGTGCAAGGCTTACGCCATTCTTAAAGTTCAAAACCAACCGCCCGTTCGACATTTCCCCGCGAAAAGACAAGGAAAAGGATCGAGGGCTGTACTAAGAACAAGAACATTAAGAAAATGTTTATTAAAGATACATTTTTTATTATTCTTATATTTTGAAATTTAACGAGAATGAAGTAGGATAAGATGAGGGAAGAGATTTTGATTTGAAAAAGGAAACAAGGAAAACTTAATTATCATGATTTTATTTATCTTAGCACATTTTATTATTTTTGGGTTCGGACCCAATCATAAGTAATTACTTCACCCGTGTTTCTTAGGGATGAAGAATTCATTCCTTCGAAACATCGAGTAGCGTAATATTTTTTCAAGTATCGTCCGTTGATTGGAAGCATATGTCGTTCTCCCCGGCAATTCACTAGTCGGTAGGAACCTCCTGAGTATACTGCTTCAACCACAAACGGTCCTTCCCAAGTGGGTTCAAATTTTCCTCCTATCTTGCGGTGTGCAAGAATAGGTCTCTTGAGAACGAGAACTAAGTCACCAACTTTGAAGGTTCTTGGGCGGACCAGCTTGTCATGGGCTTGAACCATCTTAGCTTGGTATAGTTCTAAATTCCGTTGCGCCGCAAGCCTTTTCCTTCCAAGCTTTCTAATTCTTCGAGTCGTAATCCGGCGTTTTCTTCGTCGTGATCTTGTTTGCAATCGCAATTCGAGTGAAGGAAGCTGAACCTCTAAAGGTAACATCGCCTCGGACCCATACACCGGAGTGTAAGGTGTAGCTCGAGTAGGAGTTCGAAGGTTGTCCGGTAGGCCCATAAGGCTTCTAACAATTTCTCGTGCCAATTTCTCTTATTATCGTCCGGGGTTTTCTTTAAGATTTGAACGAGAGTTTTATTAAAAGCCTCGGCGAGATCGTTTGCTCTTGGGTAGTAAATTGTCGAGTATCGCCGCCGATTCCGTGTCTCCCGACAAAATTGTTGATTTGTGTGCTTCGAATGCCGACCCATTATCCGAGATGATCCTCGCGCGGCACTCCGAAACGGTAGACAACTTGGTTCTTGAAAACCGTAGCACGTGGTGTGCTTTCACTTCTCTAAGTGGAACCGTCACGCCCACTTGGAAAAGTAATCCGTAGCCGCAAGAATGAAACGATGTCCTTTCGAAGATGGTGGTTCTATCGGACCCACTATATCCGTGCCCCAACATTCAAATGGCCACGACGCAATTGTCGGGTGTAGCACATTTGGAGGTTGGTGTAGAACCACTCCGTGCACTTGGCATTGGTGACGGCTCTTGGCGATTTTCATGCGATCGGTCATCATCGAGGGCCGTAGTACCCTAGTCTTTTAATTTTCATTTTCATCTTTGGACCCGACCGGTGAGCGCCACGTAGTCCTGAATGCACCTCTTTAACAATTTCATGGGCCTCGGACCCGCTTAGGCACCTTAGCCACATTTGATCGAAAGACCTTCTGTATAACGTGTTGTTTATTAATGTGTAAGACAGAGTTCTTTTCTTGATCTGATGGGCTAGCGACCTATCGTCTGGTAGCTTTCCTGTTTGCGGTGTAGTTCATCAATGGCCGTCGCCAATCTTCTCGTGTTTTCTATCACCGCCGCAACTCGATTCTTTTTCCTTTTCGATTTGTGTATTGTGTCTATGTCGAGCCGTGATAGGACTCGACGTCCGTGAACTAACACTTCCATCGATTCATCTTGCAAACAGGCAAATTCTTTTGCGAGACGGGCTAAAGCATCTGCTAAAGCATTCTCTTTTCTAGGAATTTTGTAGATTGTCACATTTGGAATCTGTTCCAACAACTGTATGGCATACTGGAAGTATTGTTCGAGTCTTGGTTTAAAAATTCTGTATTGTCCGGCGATCTGTTGAATGATTAACTGTGAATCCCCGTAGATGTTGATGTCTGTTATCCCCATTTGAATGGTTAATTCCGAGTCCCGTTATGAGGGCTTCGTATTCCGCTTCGTTGTTTGTACACGGTTCCGTCAAGTGGTAGGAGTATCTTAACATCCCCCGCTCCGGTGTTATAAAGATTAGCCCGATTCCCGCCTTACCGGCACTATCACTTGCGATTCTTCGTCTTTGTGTGCTCGAAGATGCTCCGTCAAAATATAATTCCCAACGTCGATCATCGTGGTCTTCTAGGCTCATTATTTGTTCATCCGCGATCGTCATCGAGAGGAGATTCGGCCGGCAAAGGGTGTGCCGCGAGGAAGTCCGCTAAGACTTGTCCCTTTACGGCACGCGAGGCACGAAAGTTATATCGAATTGCAATAATATCATCGACCATCCGGCAAGTCTGCACGGAAAGTGTTGGACGAGTCATCAAGTATTGCAATGGATTAAATTTCGAAATCAAGTTGACCTTATGAGAAAGCATGTAGTGCCCGAGCTTTTGAGCGGCGAAGATCGTGGCCAAACAATGCTTTTCAATTGCGGGATACCTTACTTCCGTCGGGAGTAAACGACGGCTTAAGTAGTAAAGAGCATTTTCTTTACCCTCATCATTGACCCTGGGCTAACGGGGCTCCGAGAGAGTCGTCTAAAGCCGCGGTGTAAAGTATCGCCGGTCTACCCGAGACCTGGGGCTGCTAAGACAGGAGGTGTCACTAAATATTGTTTAATGTCTTCGAAGGCCTTCTGGCATTTCTCTTCCCAAATAAATTTGGCGTCCTTTTTAACTAGTGCCGAGAAAGGCCGACACCTACCGACGAGTTTGAGATAAAGCGTCAAAGATATGCCGGCTTCCCTTGAAAAGATCGTAGTTGTTTTAAGGTTTTGGGAGGCGGCATTTCTAAGATAGCTTTAATCTTCTCCGGATCGATTTCAATTCCACGATGTCGGACAACGAATCCTAAGAATTTCCGGAGGTGACGCCGAAGGCGCATTTTAAGGGATTCATCTTAAGGTTAAATTGTCTTAATCGTTCGAAAACAATTCTCAAATCATACGAGTGGTTTTCCTTTACTTTGCTTTTGATGACGACATCGTCCACGTAGCATTCGACTTGATTGTGGATGAGATCATCAAAAATTCTTGTCATCGCTCTCCGGTAGGTTGCTCCTGCGTTCTTCGATCCGAATGGCATCACCGTGTAGCAAAATACTCCGATCGGCGTTCGAATGCTGTAAGCTTTTCATCTTCCGAAGCCATTTTTATCCGGTTGTATCCCGAAGACCCATCCATGAATGAGAATATTTCATGTGTCGAAGCAATATCGATCATCGGTTCCGGAATCGGTAGGGGAATTCATCTTTTGGACATGCCTTGTTTAAATCTCTCGAAGTCCACACAAATTCGGTCCGACCATTCTTCTTTCGATCGGCACTACGTTGGCTAGCCAAGTCGGGTATTGTTCTTCACGGACAAATTTAGCGTCTATTAGCTTTTTAACTTCGGCTATGACTTGTTGTTCGATTTCCGGACGCATTCTTCCGGGACCTTGTCCGATCGGAACGAAGTAGGATCCACTCCTAACTTATGGATCGCAACCTCCGGGGCTAATCCCGACATTTCATCGTAGCTCCAAGCAAAACGAGTCTTTAAATTCCATTAATAACTTGATTATTTCTTCGGAGTCTTCTTTATCGAGTAAGGAGCTAACAAAGGTAAGTCTAGGCTCTTCGCTAGTACCCAAGTTAACTTCCGTTAACTCATCTATTGTAGATTTGATTTCTTCTTCGAATCTCGGTGGAGCGTCTCCAATTTGTAAATCTTCGAGTTTGTCCGTAGTTTCCATGCAGTTTTCATTGGATTTGCAAGTGACAACCAAGCAAAATTCGGTATCGTCAATCGACCCTATCGTGCCGAATCCGAGTCCATACTTTGAATCGGGAGGACGGCCGAGTTATTCCATAACTTTTCAAAATGTTGTGATTGGCCTTTTGTCCATTGTCGAGGTAAGAAACCACGTTGAATTAAATTTTGAACACAGGGAGAGTACCACTCAAAAGGTAATTCCATTAATTCCGATGAAGTGACATCTTCGAATTGTACATTATTTTCGGCTTTGGAGGAAGAAGCACCACGGTAGAATTTGATCGGCTTTGCACCGTCACTACGTACCTCTTTGACCTCCATACCCTCGATCTTATTAGAATGGATCGGAGTTAGGGTCATAGTATGTACGTAGTGGTTAATCTTCTCGTACATTGATTTGTATTCTTCGTTCTTTTCATCTTCGAGGAGATCTTGTATTGCGGCTTCTTTCGACTTATTGTTGCTCGCTTCTTGCTTGATTTCTTTTTCCTCTTCGGAACTATCTTCCCAATCAACATTGATGGCTGGTTTCTTCCGTCCAATTGTCCTAGTGTCTCTACCACGGCCTCGTCCCCGGCCTCGACCTCGGATGCGAGTTGTGGAGAAACCTTCACCATCTCGCCGGAAGGGAGTGGTGAGTGACCGTTGGACTAGAACTTCAGTGTTCTTCGTTGTCTCGAACTTTCTTTGCTTCATTTGTTATGGTATCTCCGGAGAAGATTGTTTTCTTTGGCGGTGCATAATAAGTCGCATCTTCATGGACTCCAATCTCATGTACGGAGAATGGTTGTAAGTCACCTTTGATGCACTCGTTCCCCTCCATCGTAGTACTTGATGCACCGGTGTAGAGATGATGGTACCATCCTGTTTTCATGTATCCATGGTCGGCCCAGGTAGAGCGTTGAACGACGTTTCGAATCGATTATATGAAATTTTGCGGTTGTCTTTGCTAAATCACCGGTCTTCATCGGTAGCGTTATTGACCCGAGGGCTCTTTCTCCTTTCCGGTTGAATCCTCTTAATAACATTTTGTCGGCCTCGAGCTCACGAGCATCAATTTCCAAGTATGCTAGTGTTCGAAGACTCATTATATTGATTGATGCTCCCGGATCCACCAAAACTCGGAGAGTGTAAACTTCCCAATTGTAACCGAAATGTACAACGGCCGGTTGTGATCTGCTGTCCCAAGTAGTAGGTCATTGTCCGTGAAGGTAACACCTCGCTGTTCCTTTAACGAGCAAACCTCATCTAAGGAATCTCCGGCCATTTGAGCTAAGCAAATTTCCGGATCAAGTAAGGCCTTGATCAGAGCTTCCCTCATCTCCTTTGATAAGATGAGAGCATCGTAAATGCTCGGCTTGGCCGGTAGTTTCCTAAGATGGGCTAGCACGTTGTAGTCCACTTTATTCTCATGCGTCTCAGCTTCTTCTCGAATGGGTATTTCTTCCGCTGGGGTTGGTTCTTCTTGAACAACCACCTGCTTTCCTTTGTCTTTTGGACCCATTCTCGGAGGTAGAACTTTTCCACTTCTTAGGTTGACTTCCGTAATTTCTTCTGAATCTAGTGTTGAGTTTGTCGGTGTCTCCTCCCGAATCGGAATGATCGGCTCTTCCGGATTATCTTCCAAATCCGAAGGCTCTAACTCCGTTGTAACCGGAGCTCCTCGAAACTCGCGGATAGATCCGTTGCTTGTTGAACTCTCGTAGCCTCCTTGATGGATGCCTTCTTCGTCATTTTGATCGTCGAGATCTTGTATGATTTGAGAATTGTTGTTGGTATCGAAATCGACGCCCGGATTGTCGCTAGTTACGTAATCGTTAGAAACAGATCAAAACGTAGCCAACGCCATCACCCTTATCATTATATGATCCCACCGAAGTGAGCAGATAATCATACAAAATCAGAGGTTCGAGGGATTTCTCCCCCGAATCGGAAACAACTATCCTAGGATAAGCAGCCCCTAGTCTAGCCTTAGGAGTCTCGGTCCCCTCTTCTTCGTCAATTTTCTTCTTCTCTTCGATTGTCTCCTGTCGAGGTGGTTCTTCTATCGCAAGTGATAGTACCGGTTTAACAGGTCTCGAACTCCGAATCGAAGCTCGCACCGAAGCGGTTCGGATGTTGTCTAAAATCTTCTTCGAAGATCTCGTCCAGGCGGTAGTCCATCCATCGTCAGTTGCATAGGGATCTATCGGGATGACGGGATCGGTTGAGATAACATCGACGGAACCTCCTTTACGGGGTTCCTTCATGTACTCCTTCGGGATTGTTATATTTCCTTTCCGAAGGTTGTCGTTGAGCCAACTTTTGAAGGTAATGCAGTCTTCTATCTTGTGCCCAAGCATCCGATGGTAGGGGCAAAAGTTGGGATCACCTTTCTTGTTGACTTCCTCCGGTCTTTCGGGCTCTGCAGCTCGGAAATCCGGAGTTTTCATTAAGCTACGGAACATCTTTGGTACTCGCTTCATTTTTGAACGGATATTCTCTCGCTCGAAGCTCCCTCAATGTACGTTGCGGACGAGACGGTTGTTCATACCGCGGAGACGACCGATAGCCGGACCGGGGTTGCTCGGTAATTTTGTTGTGGTTCGTCGCGGCCGTTCGGTGGTATTTGCATCGGTTGTTTGCCTTTGTCAACCGCCGCAACGACCCCAGATTTCTTTTCGAAAGTCTTCACCGGCTTCTGCTTGTCCGTCTTGTCGGCAAAACTTAATTGTTTCGCCTCTTCTTGCAAGCTTCCGGCCTTGCTTAACAACTTCTCAAAAGTCTTGATAGTGAATCCCTTGAGGAGAAGTGCTATCGGGCCGTGAATGCTTTTAAGCAAGATGCCGACTGCATGTTGTTCTTGCAGTTGTGGTTCACACTTCATGCTTAAATTCCTCCATTGAAGTATGTAATCCACTAGAGTTTCATTCGGCCTTTGTTTCTCTACCACTAAATCACCTATAGTGATGTGGTGCCGAGCTCCGCAAATCGCTTAATGAAGAGGCTCTCTAGCTCGAGAATGTCTTTACGGATCCGTTGGGTAGCTCGCATACCGGCCGAAGGCGATTCCCGACGGATCGCTAACGAACTGTCGGAAGAGTAGCGCATCGCTCCCGCCGGCATTGCAACAACTGGCACGAAAGTGTGCAACATGTTGTCGGGGGTTCCCGGTTCCGTCGAAGGTCTTAAACAGAGGTGGTACGAAGCCCTTTGGGTATTGGACAGCGTCGAATTCTTCCGGTAAGGTCTACCCGTCCGAATAGATGTCCCGTTCTTCGATTGTGCTAGGGTTTCTCGCACCCGCTGTTCTACCAAGTTCTTGATATCCTTTTCGGTGGATCATACTTTGTGTTGTATCTTTTTTCAGCTCGGTCATCCCCATCGACGGATGTAATCTCCTTTCCTCCGTCTACGATGTGAATGACTTCCGGGGGTGTCTCTCTATGTGGTTGTACTTGACTTTGGAGAGTGGCTAGAGCTACGGCCATCTCTTCCATCCTCTTCGCCATTCGAGCAATCGTGTCGTCCTTTTCCCGAAGCCGTCTCTTCATCGCCTCGGCTCCTCTCTTCTGCGGCTGCAGGAGCACCTCGAGAAGATGATGAAGCTCGTGTCTCAACCATGTTGATTTCTCGCATATTCGTTGTCCATGAATTCCGATGAGTCGATCTCATCTCCGAACTTTTCTTCTCTTTCTTTTGCCAACCGTCGGATGTCGGTTCTCAACTTTTCCATGGCATCTTCTAGCGGAGCTTTCGTGTATCTTCGTGGTTGTCATGCGATGGTTGCCGGGTCCTTTTTTCACGAGTCCCCTTCATCGCAAGTAGCACTTTCTTCGCATTCCAGCCTCCCGGCGAGACTTTCTTTCTCGGGCCGTCGTTTCGGCCTCAATCGCCCCGTAGTGGGACGCCACACCATCCTTCTAGCGAGCGAAGGTCTGTGACCGGATGGTCTATCGGCCAAATGCCGGAAGGTGGTATCCTCCCTAATCCGTAACCCCGATACTACGACGAGCGGGCTAGCCTTCATTCTCTTGCTTGGCTTTTCTATCATGATGGCGGGTTCTACTCGGGGCCCAAGACGGGATTTGACCGGCACCCGCCCTATCCTTCGTAGAATTTCCGACACGGCGCGTTTCCTTCTTCGCTAGCTTTTCTACCAAAGTTTGCAGTCGAGCAAACGGCGTAGTTCTGATTCTTTTCTTGCGGCTATCGTTGTAGTATGCGGGCTGTGGTAATATGGCAGCAATCTTGCGAACATTCTCCTCATCCTCTGCGGCGGAGAGGGGTGGAACCCGCTTCCTCCCAAAAGTGGTATGTAGTCGAGCAGTGGTGTATATTCTGGTAACGGTGTATATTCTGGCAACTCTGGAATTTCCTCCAGGAAAGCAATCTCAGCAGCTCTGGCTTCCCTGGCGATCCTTCTATTTCTATTTCTTCTTTGGGTCTTTGTCAGCGACGGAATCTTCGAACTGGACCCGATTTCGAAGACAGAAGGTCTTACAGGAAGATCCGTACCCTCCACGGTAACGGGTTTATCATAGTTCCGGATTCCTTTCCCCTTTGATTTGGCGAAGTCGGGGTAGGTGCGGAAACAACTAGACCGATGGGGGTAGTGAGAACAGATCCTCCTCGCGGACAGCAGTATTCCTCCTAGTCGGGACCCTTTGCGGGGGAGGAAACTCTTGGGTCGACCTAAGGTTGAACTCGAGCGGTGGTTCCTCGGCTTCGGATACCTTGTTCGTCGATGCAAAGAGGGAGACGTCGGTGACCTTGACGTTTGTGTTTTCAAATCCCCGTCCAAATCGGATGACCCCATTGTCGGGCGAGTTCATCCTTATAGACGGCGAAGTCCGGTCCGTTGGTGAAGGAGAAAATCAGTTTCGGGGCTTCCATTTCTGCAAGGTAGATTCTGGTTGTCAGTCCCAAGCTATGCTTCTTTTCTTCAGGACGAAAAGAAAGGAATTGAAAAGAGTCCGAACTCATTCTTTGTTCATGTATTTATCATTTGTTAAAAGAATCACTTATTAGAGGGTTTGTTTATTTAAAACGGAATGTTCAAAGGTGTAGAGAAGGCAAGGAATCCGATTCAGAAAGGAAAAGAAAGTCTTAAGCAAGACTTCCCGACTCGAAGGATCACTCCTAAACTAACACCTATTGGGGGTCCACCCCACCTCAAAAATGAGGTAAAAGGATCTCGGAACCTCTCTGTTTAGGGATGTCTAAACAGTGGCTCCTAAATCCGAGAGAATGTTGGCTATACTTGTTCATGATAGAAATGAACATAGTATTCCAACAGAAAGAAGGGTAGTTTGATCCATTAGGGACATGGATACACTACCGATTTTTGAAAGCAAAATTATTTGATTATAATGGAGAGAGGAATTTTCCCCAGCGGAGTCGCCAGAAATCCTGTCGGCATTATTTTTAGGTCGTGTTTTTTTTTATTTTGAAAAGTGGTCGCCTAACAGAAGTTGTGCGGCGAATTTTTATTTTAAATTTAATTTAAATATATATAATTTTAGAAAGTAGTATTTGATTTTGAAAATAATTTTTAAATTTGAAAGTTTTAAGATATGAGATTAAACTGATCTCATATCCCAAATAGTTTATATAAACGAGCACCGCACCACAAACCGTGTATCTATCCCTAAGGATAGACACACCGCTCGATGGTGGGGCTCGATCAAATAAACTAGAAGTTTTGTGACATCCGTTTGGTCCGCGAGCCAATTTTATAAGCCGACAAGTTTCCCTCGCTTAATATGAAAACATTAAACAGGGTTTATATTACCTGGGTTCTTTAAAATTCCCTATAAGGGCAAGCCCCTATAGTTAATTACATCTTAAGTGACGGGAATCACCTAAGAAAACTCTCGATAGTAATCAATGATTCTGCTCTCAAGAATTTCAAAGTTTAAGGTTTTCAAAGATTGAATTTTGAAGTTTCAATAGGGAATGGATCAAATTTTTGGAACATTTTGTTTTGTGAATCCAAAGGAAGAGAGGTAGGAGAAATCACTGATTCGAAGTGAACTTCGGTAATTTCCCGACTATCCTATTGTTTGGCTTGAATTTAGGAAAGTCCTAATGTTTCCATCCTCGCCAATTTTAATTAATTAGGACTTATATTTGCATGATGAAATCAAACAAATAGCCTAGAAGATGTGAGGGTTTATTGTCGTATCGGACGACTACCTCGGAATCCTAAGACCGGTTAGGGCTTAATTTGCAATGCAAATGCCTAACGAAGAGTTGAGGATTTATGTTGCACTAGGCAAGCTACCTCGAAGTCCTATGGCTTGGTTGTTTTAATTCTAGGAAAGTTTTGCTGAAGTAGACTCGAGTTTTGCCGATGACGATGATCGTGCCGCCCACCATGCTCCGAGCTCCTTGTTGTTGCAGAGGTTTAGTTTTAGAAATCATAAATCGGGAGTTGAGAAAAGTGTTTTGGTTTAGAGAAAATCTTAATTTCCAGGTGTTTTTTATGTTTTATTTAAAACAAATCTTAAAGTTGATTATAACGACACCGGTTAAGATCCCACGGTTCCATCCTTCCGGCATCATTATTTTTATCGGATTCACTTAGTCCGGATGAATTTGCTAAACTCAACTCGAATGAGTTCCACACTTTCATTTAGACCGTGGGAAATCCCGTTAGCAACACGTAGGTTACATCATCCGAGGTATTCCCGATCATCCAACAGGACGTTTTAATTTAGTTGTAATTGTAGTTTTGTGTTCCGTTTGTGATTAAATTTTGAGTTGTTTTATATTTTGAAATGTTGTGGCGGTGAATTTTATCTTGCAATGACTTTTAATTTAATTTTGGTTTCAGTTTTAGGGGCTATCCTAAAGGTGTGGGTTTTCATGCAACAGCTTGTTTTATCATGCAAGAAAAATAAACGCGACTTGCAATAAAGTAAATTGCAAGAAAGTAAATTGCAAGAAAGTAAATTGCAATAAAATAAAAGCGTACCCGGAGGGTCTTCCCGTCATCCCAAGCCGCACTTAAAACACAATTAGCATATTTAAGCAAGTTCCTAGGTAAAGCTAAGGGAAAGGTTATGGTTTTCTACCAAATTCCTAATCCTATAGCTAGTCATTTCCTATGACATCTAGGTTCTTTGTGTTTTGGTTTAAGGACGATTTTTTTCATCAAAGAATAATCAAATTCAATTGTTCTTATAAATATCCTATCATATTGAGGAAGTGCTTAAGAAGGATCTTAAACATCTTTTCAATATTTCTAGGATTGTTTTAAGTCCAAATGAATTTAATTATACAAATGAATTAATCGTCCAAGAATTTCAAGTTCTGTTAACTTGCTCAGTGAACTAGGACATTTGAATATCCTATGAGTGAAGTGACACTTCATTTAATGTTTTACTTAGGAGCTATAATAACTAAAGCTTTCAAGGGTAAGTTAGTATTCAAATGATTTGGTTTAAGTTAAAGAGTTTAAATTTGGAATAGTGTTCAAGTTGCTTTATATTTAGTTTAATTTAATTTAATTTGATTTGATGTTTAATTTGATTTGATTTAATTTAATTTAATTATTTAATTTAATTTAATTTAATTTAATTTAATTTAATTATTTAATTTAATTTAATTTTTTAATTTAATTTAATTTAATTATTTAATTTAATTTAATTTAATTATTAAATTTAATTTAATCTTAATTTAATTTATCTTTAATTTACTTTATTTTTAATTTTAATTGAAATTTCAAAAGAGTTTAATAATTTAATTAAGTCTTTTAATATTTTAAATTTGAGTTATCATTTTAATTAAAAATTGAGTATTAGTTGATACAATTAATTTAGGGATTTTTAAATTAAAGAATAAATCTCTTCCTAATAAAGATCCCTTATTTTAATAATTCCAATTTTATTATTCTTCCAAATTTAATCTATTATTTAATTAAAGTTTAATCATTTTAAAATTATTTAATGGGTTTCTACCCTTTAATTATTTAAATTTCAATCATCCAAATCAGATTAAGATCAAATATTTTACTTGTTGATTTTTTATTAAACCTAAAGTTTTAATTAAGGGTTAAAAGTTTAATTACCGTTTTACCCCTTAAGCTTAATAATTTCATAACTCACTAAATTGAACTCAAATGAACTTGAAATTTTTATGTGACTTCACTCATATGTCAATAAAGACATGAGAGGAGAAAATGTGATTTTTCTGTATTTAATTTATTTATATAATTATTTTTGGTGGAAAATAGAGATTTTCAAGGAAAATTTGATAACATGACCAAGGGAAAGTTTCTGTCCTTAAGAAAATTAGGGGACATTCCTAATGACTAGAGAAGCACTTGGACCAATTTTGGTGATTTTTTGAATTATATTATTTTTATTATAATTATTTTGAGTTTTGGAGTGTTAATTAATTTTAAAATAAAATAAATGTTGAAAAATGAATTTTATATTTTTCAAAAATCTCTCTGATATCAAGGAAACCAGAGAAACAAATTTTGCAATTTTCTGATTTTTATATGATTTATTATAATTATTTTAGTGAAAATGCTAGAAAATACATTTTTTTAATTTTAAAATTACCCTAGGGCTTTAAAATTCAATATCTCACTAAATAGACCTAGAAAAAATGTGGGATTTGTTCCTAAGTGATTAAAATTCAAAATGTGACATTTTGGTGAATTTTATTATTTTTGTGATTTTTATTATTTTTTAATTATTAAAAATATTAAAATATTATTAAAAATCAACTTTTTTAGAAAATTGAAATTTTAATTTTCTTAGGTTCCCCTGATATCAGAGAGGCTCCAAAACCAATTTGGTGAATTTTTGAAAAGTATTTTAAAAGTTATGAATTTTTAAAGTTTAAAATGGCTAAGTGACTTAATCAACCCAATTAGTGGGGCTAACCAAGTCCAATTGACTTCAAATTTTTATGGTGGATTCCTCTGATCCTAAAGGTCAGTGGAGAATTGATTTCAAGTCAATTTGATACCTGGTTAACTCTAATTAATTAAAGACCTATTTTGGGTGTTTAAGCCAATTAGGGTTAATCTGAGTGAATTAACTCAAGTCCTATTTTTCCTAGAGTTCTCTGGTCATAAGGAACATCACCAAATATTTCTAGAATTTATTTCAAAACATGCTAATTTTTGGAATTAAAATACTCAAAACAGCAACATGCATTTGAAAAATAAATAACTTTTCACAGAGATGGCTCTCGACCTTGGAAAATTCAGGGAATGTTCCCAAGTTCAGAGGCTTCAAAGCCCTATGGTCTCATGCCATGGTGAATTGTATACATGCATGGAGAATTAAATGTATGCAGAGAGTAAATAAATCATAAAAAATAAAATACTTAATGAAATTAAATGATTTCTTTTCCACATTATTCTCCTCTCGTTCACCGAGCAAGAGGGTATTTTTATTTTATTTTTGTGATTTTTCTACACAAAGATATGGATTTTCGAAGTTTAGGAATTAAATAAATAAGAAAAAAACCCTAATTTTCTATTTATCCACGCGGCGCCGGCGAAACCTCGGCAGCCTCCGAACGCACACGCGTCGCGCTCCCATTCGACGCCGCCACCCGAGTCGGCAGCCCGGGCCCCGCGGTTCTCGTACCGTCTCCCGGTCCGACGCAATCTCGGCCGTCCGTGCGCGCGTGTATCGAATGGACGCGCATCCGTTCATCGTCCCCAAGTGTTCTCACCCGAGAGCCGTCCACACTAAATCCCTAAGATCTCACTCGATTCTCAATGGATTTTCATGTTCTTATGCTCTATGGATTCGTCTTGAAGAGACGAACACATCTATACGGCTAACATGCATTGAAACTAAGGCATTCGAAATGAAGAATCTCCAGAAGCTCGGGATGGAGAGTTAGCTCATACCTTGGCTCAGAGAAGTGTGGCTTCAATCCGAGAGTTGTTGCACCTTCGATTGGGTCCCGACGAAGCTCCGCATGAAGTCTCCGGTCCAGTGAATTGTCCGGATATGATTTCGACCAAGCCCGATCACAAAGCTTGGAGGTCGGAGCAACCGGGTGGCCTCGGAGATGGGGCTTTTGGTGGTGGACACCTTCCCTCGGTCCGGTGAAGGTGTAGAGCCAATCAATTTGGGAATTGGCTCACCGTGGAGAAGTGTCCTGGTTTTGGGCTAAAGTTTGAGCTCAAAATCGGGCTCGACTAGAAGGAATTGGAGTCGGAATTCAGTGGGGATCGGGTGCTCTATGTGTAGAGAGTGATCCGGAGTGATTTTGGCGAGTTTCCTTAAGGTTTTGTTTCAGCTCCTCTCATGGCCGAGAGGGGTGGAGTTTAAATAGGAGAGGGTGGAAGGCCTCTCGCAGGGAGTTAGGGCTTGGGATCGAGCTGCTCCGGTGAGGAGAAGATCGGCCATGGTGACCACTAGGCATGGGGCGACTCAGCAAGTGAGAATTTCAATGTTGGCTCACATGTGAGCTCTCGGCCATGGTGTTTTCCGGCGACCGGTGGCCGGCCGACTGTGCAATGGTCACCATCTTGGTCGAGTGGGTCGAGGCTGGGGTTTAGTGTAGGCAATCGAGGTTTGACATGTGTAAAGGAGTTTGATTTAAATGGAATGGGAGAAGGCTCACTTTGGCTTGGTTTGGGTCAACCCACCATTTTGGGCTTGGTGCACCCTTCCAAGCTCCGATTTTGAGCCGAGGGAATCATTTAGGTCAGCTTAGAAGGAATGGTGAAGTCTCCATCCATGATGAGGTGGCTAAACATGGTTTAGTGTGTGACATGATTAAGGTAAAAAAAGGTTAAAGGAGGTTTAAGAAAGAACCCCTCTTCTTGCCATAAATGGACTAATGACAAGTCAAAGCCCTCATGGCTTCATGTGGCTTGAGAATGGCTTGTTCATGGCTTCATTTGGCTTGGGAAAAGGTTGATTTGTTTCATGAAAAGGGTTTTAAGAATTTTGGATGTTTTGATGGAAATTTGTATGAAACTTGATTTGGAATAATTTGATGGTGACTTTAGGACTTAGGTAATGGATTTAATTAAATGGATGACAAATGGAGATGTCATGTGGGCTTTAGGGTAGATTTGGGCTTTTGAATTTTGAAGGAAATGGGCTTTTAAGAAGGTTTAAGGGAAGTGGGCTTTTAAGTTAGGGGTGTGTTCATGGATGGGAATTTTTGTAGAAGTTTGGGCCAAATAGTTGTTGGTTTTGGTTTAGGGATGTTTCATGAATAATTTGAAATAGATTTAAGGTGGTTTGGGTTTGAATTGGGTTGAATTTGGGTTTATTTGGTAAATGAGCCAATGTAGGTCAAATTGGGCTAACTTGGGCCAATGTTGGGCTAGGGTTGAAATTGATGTAAAATAAATATTAAGAAATGTTTATGGGAGTGTTTCAAAGAGGTTTTGGCTTTGGTTGGGTTTTAATTTTGAGGTTTGGGCCTATTTGGGTTAGATTTGGGTTTAGGTCAAAATTGGGCTTTTTGATTTTGGGTTGAATTTGAGTGGGGTTTGGGTCAAAATCTTGGGCAAATCATGTTAGTGTTTTGTTTATGAGGATGTTAAGGAAGGTTTAGAAAAGATTTGGGGTTAATTGGAGTTGAATTGGGTTAGTTTGGGCTAAGTTTGGGTCATGGGTCCAAATTTGGGCTTTAAGGCCCAAAGTGAAATTGGATCCAAATGTCAATCAAATTGGACTTGGATTTGGTCTAAATTGGTATTAGGAATGTTGAATTGAAGTTTAGAATTGAATTGGACCAAAATTGGGGTCAATTGGGTAGGTTTGGTTTGACATTGGGTCCACTTTGGGTTAAAATGGGTCAATTTGGGGGTTTTGACAAAAGTAGGGTAAATTGACAAAATTGGCCCATGGTGTAGTTGGACAAAATGAAATTGGGAATATTTGGGATTTTCTGGAATTTTCTGGGAATTTTCTGAATTTTTGGATTTTTAGGCCAAGAAGGGTATTTTGGGTATTTGGAGGGTATTGGGAGGTTTTCTTGGAATTTTTGGTATTTTTGGGTATGGATGATCAATTTGAGTGATGTGGAGATGTTTGAGATTGTTCTTGGAAAATTTTGGGTAATTTTGGAAATTTTGCAAAAATTTGGGTAATTTCGAGGTTTTGGGTAGGTTTAGTAGGTGTAGGGTCTCGGGGTCAAAAATTGAAAATTTGGGAAATTGAAGATTGGGTGAATTTGAGTGGGGTGAAATCATTTTGGTTGAGCCATGAAGCCATTTCGAGCCCATATGAGCCATGAAAGGACTCATTTGAGGCATTCACTATGTTGTTCCTAACCCTCTTAGCCGAGGGCTTAGGGGTTAAGGACCATCCATGTGAATCACCTACATGAGTCGAGAGGTTAAGTTGGGTATAGGTGTGGTTTTAGGAAGTGTGTGGAAATGTAGTGTGTAAGTGTAGTGTAAGTCAGCCCCTTCACCGCACCGAGGCCACCTGTAGGGCGTCCTAAGGCCAAAGAGTCCTATAGGAACTCATCCTTTAAACTTCCACATTTGATTTCAACCCTCTAGGTGATTAGGGGTCTATAGTCAAGTTTGTGGAGTTTGCAGGGAGTTTAGAAGTGGTTTGAATTTCTAAAAGGCGGGTCCCAATTCTAGTCCTCTAAGATAGTCAAAGGAAAAGCCTAAGGCTAGATCCTAAGCACTAAAAAGAAGAAAAGGAAGACCTCATCAAAAATGAGGTCAACAAGCTCAATTCATTGTGTTCCTAAGAAAGGTGGAGCGACTATTGACGTAAATGATCGAGATGAAATTATACCGATAATCTAAGTCACTGATTGGTGAATATGTATTGATTATAGAAAATTAAACGCCGCCACCAGAAAAGATCACTTTCCTTTACCATTTTTAGACCAAATGCTAGACAGACTTGCTGGACACAAGTACTATTGCTTTCTAGATGGATATATCGGTTATCACAAAATAAATATTGCTCCTGAGGATCAAGAGAAGAGTACATTTACTAGCCCTTATGGAACTTTTGCTTTTAGAAGAATGCCCTTTGTATTATGTAATGCACCTGCAACATTTCAAAGATGTATGACGTCCATATTTAGCAAATTAATTGATGATGGAATAGAAGTGTTTATAGATGGTTTTTCAGTATTTGGAGATTCATTTGATGCTTGCCTATGTAACTTATTAAAATTTTTAGAGGTATGCGAAAGAACTAATTTAGTCCTAAACTGGGAAAAGTGTTAATTAATGGTTGCAAGAGGAATTGTGCTTGAGCATAAAATATCTGAATATGGCATGGAAGTAGATCCTGCAAAAATTCAAGTTCTAGAAAAATTACCATCTCCAACAACTGTGAGAGAGGTAAGAAGCTTTTTAGGACATGTAGGATTCTACAGGCACTATATCAAAGATTTTTCAAAAATTTCTAAGCCTATATGCCAACTTTTGGAAAAAGATAGAAAGTTTATTTTTAATGATGAATGTTTAAAAGCTTTTGATCCATTGAAGGAAAAACTAATTGCTGCACCTATAATAGTTTCACCTTACTGGGAGAAATAACTTGAATTAATGTGTGATGCTAACGATTACACTATTGGAGTTTTTTAGGGTAAAGACATGACAAAATGCTTAAAGTTATATAATATGCTAGTAAAACTCTTATTGATTCTCAAATTAATTACATTACTACTGAAAGAGAGTTATTAACGATTGTATATGCTTTTCAAAAATTTAGATCTTACTTAATTGGAGCTAAATGTATAATGCATACTGATCATTCTGCTATTAAATACTTAATACAAAAGAAGGATGCAAAATTAAGACTGATTCGATGGATGCTTTTAATGCAAGAATTTAACCTTAAGATCATTAATAGAAAAGGGGTCGATAATCAAATAGTTGATCATTTATCAAGACTTGAACAACCTAATTTGGATGATTTTTAGAAAGAAATTGCTGAATTTTTTCCTGATGAGCAATTATATAATATTATTGAAGGAAATTTACCGTGGTATGTTGATATTATGAACTACATCGTTAGTAATGTTTTGCCACCTGATTTAACAATGCAATAGTAGAAAAAATTCAAGCATGATGCTAAATTTTATTTCTGGGACGATCCTTATCTGTACAAGTAATGTAAAGATCTTATTATTAGGAGATGTTTGCCTTATCAAGAAACTGAAAAAACTATTTGAGAATGTCATTATTCTGAATTTGGAGGACATTTCAGAATTGATAGAACTGCACATAAGATTTTGCAATCTGGATTTTATTGCTCTACACTTTTTAGAGATGTTTATAAATTTATCAAAACTTGTGATCGATGTCAAAGAATAGGCAATATATCTAGAATAAATGAAATGCCTCTTAATTTTACTTTGAAAGTTGAAATTTTTTATGCATGGGGATTAGATTTTATGGGACCATTTATGGCTTCATTTGGAAATATATATATATATATATATATATATATATATATTGTTGTTGATTATGTATCAAAATGGATTGAGGCAATAGCTTTACCTAGGTGTGATGCTAAAATTGTTTCAAGGTTTTTGATGAAAAATATTTTCACAAGATATGGAATGCCTAGAGTAATCATCACTGATGGAGGATCCCATTTTAAGAATAATCAGATTCAGAGATTAGTGGAATATAATATTGTGCATAAAATCTCTACAACTTATCATCCCCAAACTAATAGTTTAGCAAAGGTATCTAATCGTGAAATTAAATGAATTCTGGAGAAAGTCATTGATCTTGAGAAATTGGATTGGTCTGCTAGATTAGATACTACTTTATGGGCATACAAAACTGCTTATAAAACTCTTATAGGAATGTGCCCTTATAGATTAATCTTTGGAAAAACTTGTCACTTTCCAGTTGAATTAGAATATAAAGTATATTGGGTGATAAAGAAATTAAATTTTAATTTTAAAGATGCTGGTGAGAAGAGACTGTTGCAATTGAATGAATTGGAAGAAATCAGAAATGAATGATAATGATAGAATATATAAGGAAAGAAGAAAAATATGGCATGATCAGAAGCTTGTCAAAAAAGAGTTTGAACCAGAACAAAAAGTTTTAATATATAATACAAGATTGAAATTATTTCCTGAGAAATTGAAATCTAGATGGACAGGACCTTTCATTGTCATAAAAGTATATCAGTTTAGAGCTGTGATTATCAAAGACCACAAATCTAGAAAAATATTCAAAGTTAATGGCCAAAGATTAAAATCATATTTTAAAGGCAACAAACCTAATTTTAAAGAGATTTTAATGTTGGATCAACCTAAATAACTGAAAGTTATCTCGGACTGACAACGTTAAAGCAAGCACTTTTTGGGAGGCAACTCACAGTTATTGAGTGTGTGCTTTGTTTTATATATCATTTGTGTTTTTTTTACTTAATTAAGTCTTATTCTTCTTTAATTATCATTAATAACATTTAAAAAATGATTTGAAGTGAAATTAGAAAAATTTTGAGCGAAGTGAAGTTTGGCAAAAGTTGAACTATCGCCGAACGGCGCTGATATCAGTGTCGGACAACGCCACTGTTCAAAAAATCATTTCTCATCTTTAAATCTGAGTTTTGGCGGTTCTATGTGGTAAAACCTCCAATAGAACTCCCAAAAACCGCCCCTAGACTTAGGAACTGCCCAAGGAACGAAGAGGAAGACCCAAATTCTTGTCCAAATGGATTCTAATTAGATGGAAACTCAGAGATTTCAAGTGTTCGGCTGTAGAAAGTTTGTAATTTTTGAGGCGCAGTAACTTTTCAACAAAAATATCTCAAAAATGAGATTGATTAAGGAGCGAGGCTTTGTAAATCGAGATATGAATTCTCCTACGACTAGAATTGATGAAATTATTTTTCAGAGACGTTGGAAAGTATTGTGTTATACTACTACCACTGTAGTTGTTCTAGTTGTGAAGGAGTTTTATGCAAATCTTCGTGAAATCAATTAAGGATCAGTTTATGTAGGAGGTAGGTTTGTCACATTTACTTCTGCAAAGATTAATGATTTATACATGATTGAGAATGTATCAATCTGCCACTATTCGATTTTTTCCCCGACGAAGGACAATATGTATGACATATACAGATATCTAACAAATGAAAGTGATGAATGGGAGATAAGAGATAGCGGGTATGTAAGTTTCTCGAGCACACTGTTAAATCCTATGTCGAAACACTTACATTACTTCATATGTACAAAATTGCTCCCAACATTAAAAATCAGTAAGGTAACTAAAGAGTGTGCTATTCTAAATTATTGTATTCAAATGAGAATGCCTATTGATGTTGGTTCGATAATTGTTAAGTCTGTTATGAGATTGATCATTCATGGATCAAAGTATGGGCTTGGAAATCCTTCCACCATATTTCTCCTCTATAATCAATCACAAGTGCCATATGAGAACTGGAAAAAAGTACTTCTACCTTGGAAGCCTATAGACCCAGAAGATGCATATAGTAACCAGAAAATTGGTGATATGAATGATATGAACATCATTGAAGATAAACCATCTCAAAGGTCAGCACCTATTCCTCCTTATTTTCTTGAAAGTTCACAGATCATCTTGAAGAAAATCAAGAAATTGGAGAAGGAAGTACAACATCTGATGAATGCAATCAACAATTTTTTTGATTTCTTTGATCATCTGGATTGGAGAATGAAGGAGCATTTTGATCATTCTGGATATCTTGAAGAAATTTTGATGTGATTGATGAGAAGAAAGGGTGGATTGAAGAGGATTCTACTGAAGAATTTCCATTTCCTCCATTCTACAATTTATTTGTTCATGCTCAATCGATGGAAGATCTTAGAATTGATGATAGTTCGGAGGAAGAATGAAAACTTGATTATTGTATTTCTGTATTTGTGTATCGGATTGCTTTGATTTGCTTTATTTTTTTGGATTGAATGCTATATTTAGATATGCTTTCTTGTTTAGTTCTCGGCGTTATTGTGTTGTGGTTGTGTCCGATGCTGAATTTAAGATTATATAGCTTGAAAATGTGTAATGTTTAGTGTTGTGTGTATGTGTATGACTCATGGATTTTATATATGAAAGTAATGTTATGTGTTATTTATGTTAAAAAATTTCATTTTCCAAGGCTTTAGGATGTTATTCAATGCTTAATTTAGACTAATTAAACATCGGAGTGGGCTTCAAAAGATTGAAATTGTAAAAGAAAGTCGGAAGCCCAGTTTTTGAATTGACGCTGAACGATACTCCAACCAGCGTTGGACAACGCCAAAAGTTAAAGAGTTTGGCCATGTTTGCGGAATAATGCATCGAACGGCGCTGCTGCCAGCGCTGGATAGCGCTCGAACACGAAAAATGCCCGAAACTCCAAATTTTTGTGATTTAACTCTGGGACCCGCCATTTCTGCTCAAACCATTGTCTTTAACCTCCAGTCAAGGTTGATTTTTCCATCTAGGGCTCACTAGCATTTGGATTTGAAGCGATTTTGTGGCTGGAAAAGTTCATATTTCATCTTCTCTCGCTAAGAGCTACACTTTAACCTAAAATTTTTCGATTTTGACCATGGAAATCTCCTGCATTTGGAAGATTTGAATTTTTGAAATTTTTTGAGGAACTTTGGAGATTTTTCATGGATTTTGAGTTTTATCTTTTTAAATTTATCTTGGAGTCATTGCTTTGTAATTTTAAAATTGATTTAAAAAAATTTAGTATATTTAGATAAATGACTCCAAGATTGGCTAAGGGGAAGAGGAAATTTGAATATGATGAAAGTAAATTTGTGAATTTCAAAGCCTATCCACGTTTTAGTACGTTTCTTAGAATAAGAAATGTATTCATGAAAGTGCCTTTGAAAATTCTGGAGGAATGCTTGAAGAACTGATTGCTAATCGTCAATAGGAGATTTTCTATTATTTCACTTCTGATGTGATGCTGGGAATTGTTAAAGAATTTTATGCTAATATGTATTATTCTGAGAGTGAATAAATTCTGCTTAGAGGCCAAATGGTTGAATTCATCCCTTCCTGTATAAATGCATTTTATCAGTTACGAGCTCCTTTTTCTTGTGAATATGAAAATTTTCCTATTACAAATGAATCATTGGATATGATTGTAAACTTTTTAACTAATGGAAAGGGGAATGGAAGATTAAACAGAGACTAAAAGTTAACTTCCCCCTTTCTACTTGAATTCTATGTCAAAAGCCTGAGATTCTTTCATTTCTGCAAGACTGTTGCTTACCAACCATCACAGTAATGTTACTGTTGATAGAGCTATTTTAAATTACTGTATTCAGAACATGATGAATATAAATATTGGAGCTATTATTCATAAATTTATTTTGGTAAGCTCAAAAGGAGAGACTACAGGAAGACTAGGATACCTCAGTCTGATTCATGCCTTATGCATTCGATCGGGAGAAGTAATTGAAGATAATGATGAGGTAGTCCATCCCCTGAAGCCTATTACTAAACTGAATCTGAAAACTTATGAAGCCCATGAAGGATAGAAATGGAGTAAGAAAGATGATGAGCCTTCTTCTAGTCGAGATAGACCAGCTACATCTACAAAGCCTACTTTGCATGATGTTATGGATCAGTTGGAAAGGTTAAACACCAGAGTAGAGGGACTAGAAGTAAGGAACAAGATTAATTATGATTATCAAGTGGGGTGGAGATAATATGAGATAGCTTATCAAGACGCACAGATGAGATTTTTCAGGGGAGACACTAGTATTGTATTTACTACTTACCCTGAGTATACTTCATACTAGCCTGAAGAATCTGATGATGGTGTAGCACCTATAGAAGATGAAGATTGGTAGTTTGTGTATTTTATTTTAATTTTTCATTGAACTTGGTTATGTATTTATGTTTTGTATTTGTGATGTACCTAAGACTCCTTATGATTTGTGTCTGAGATGTTATATGTGTATGTGGATGTACTTGTAGTAGACTCTATTATTGATTTGTGATGTATGTGATGTGATAGTAAAGTTTTTATGTGTTTGGAATGCTAATTAAATTTGTAAAAGTAACATTTAGATATTAAAATTATGTGCACTATTTAGTGTGTTTAAACTTCTTCTTTATAAACTTCTAACCCATTATTGTTTATAGAATTGCTTCTTAGTTATTTCAGGTCTACTGTTCTACTTTATGAAGAAAAATCTGCTTAAACTCAAAGGTATGAAAAGACCAGCATATTGAGGTATGAGTTATATATTTAGATCTTTTATTTCTTCCATGTTAATTATATTCCAAATCTAACTTTGGGGGAAAGGAAAGAATTAACTGTTAATTGTTCTCATTTAAAAATTACTTTCAAAAATTTAGTAATATGATTTCCTGTAATAGAATCAATTTCAGATAACTGTATTTTGATTTTATATAAGTATTTTATAAAATTGAATGAAAGGATTTAGTAATGAAAGGTAATATTGTAATGTAAGACATTTGATATAAGAGAATAGGACTATAGTCAACTATTCAAAGTAAGGAAAACTGTATGTTTGAAATATTAAGAATATTAAAATTTTATGTGATAGGAAAGGATTGGGACTCTATGATGAATCATTAATAAGCTGAAGAAATGCCTATAAGGTAAAGAAATGTGGTAAGTTTCAAATTTAGGGTGAAAATGATGAAGTTCAAAATCATTAAAGGCTATCCAGATACAGTAATCCCCACTGAAAAGAAAAGTAAAGAAATGGAAAGCGAAAAGTAAAAGAAAACAAAAGAAAAAAAAGAAGTGAGGAGAAGCTTGAGGAGATGCCTAATTAAAAATTGGCTTCACTTGGACTTACCTAACGGGAAAAACTTAATTACTTTCCTAAATTATATGTATAGATTAGCATCTTTACTAGTAGTATTCTCATAAACTTCTTTTCATGTAATCCTTTTAAAGTGCCTTAATAAGAAAATCTACAGTCATTTTTGAAATGAATAGAAGGCTAGAACTCCTAAACTTGATTACTAGATATTCTTACACCTGTAAAATTTACTTGAATTATTCAAAGATCTTTTTGAAAATTTTATTATTATACTTATTTAAATCAAAATTATGGTGTTCTAGAAAAAAGTTCATTGCAGTGGATTATTATTTTACGTATTAATTAAAACTACTTGAGGACAAGGATAGTTAAGTTTGGGGGATCTTTATCCATTAAAAATTTGATAGCTTTTTACTATTCATTTCATACCTATTTTTGATGATATTACACTTTAATGAAAGGTATTTTCATGATTTCATGCAGGTACAATGATTTTAGGCCTTTGGAGAAAAAGGAAGCGAAAAGGAGCAAATTTGGAGTGAAAAAGGACAAAAGTGCATTTTACTGAATTAACGTCAAACGACGCTGTCACCAGCACCGTAAAATGCTAGTTTCAAGAGAGTTATGATGATTTGGCAGAATAATGCGTCGAACGGCGCTCCTACAAGCGTCGGACAGTGCACTATCCCGTTTTGAACTATATTTAATGTATTTGGCCGAATTTTGAAAGATTGCTTGAGAAAACTCTTGGGAATTCAGTTTTAACCAAATTTAAACACTTTTGGAGCTAAATTTCAAAAGGGTGGAAGAGAGGGAAGAAAGAATAGAAGAGTTTAGTGTTTTTAGAGAGTTTCTTTCCATTTGTGTAGAAAGTTAGGGTTTGTGTTTTCTCTTCCAAGGAGTGTGAGAGGAGAGGGAAAATGAGAGATTTCTTCTTCCTTACTAATCTAGAGAGAGAATTGT